>JPKC01002320.1:0-14122 GCA_000750925.1 Pseudogymnoascus sp. VKM F-4518 (FW-2643) | reverse complement strand
AGCCACCTCTCCCCCTCCTCCCTCCTCTCCTCCTCCTTCCTCAACTCCTCCACCATCTCCTTCGCCTCCCTCAGCCGCCGCGCCGCCACACTCGTCGTCTGCCGACTCATATGCAAACTATCCCCTACCCCCCCCAACTTCTCAATCAACTCCCCCGTAACCCCATGCAACCCCGTCAGCGCCACCAAGCTGCTCACATCCGGCCTCGGCATCGCCTCCCCCAGCCCAACCAGCAGCGGCAACAACTCCTCAATCGACTCCTCATCCAGCGGCGCATTCATCGGGCTGATCAGCGGATACGTCAAGCTATGCAGCGTTCGTGTCTGGTGCATCAAATGCGAGCTCAACGCCGTATTCGCAGTAATCAACCTCGTCGCCCCTGTCTCCACGCCTCCCTGCCCGCTCAGATCCCGCAAGCTCTCCACAACGCGCTTCACGACCCCAGAGCGCGCGTCCCCGTTATCCTCCAGCCCGCGCCGCGCAAGCGACTCGATCCCGTCGATGCGCGCGAGCAGGCTAGTCGGTAGCCCCGTCTCGGGAAGCGAGGACGACGAGCCGTAGTCGCTGCCGTCGTAGTCGCTGGCTGCGCGGCGGTGGCTGGTGGGGTTTGGGGCGAGGCCTTTGGGCGCGGGCGACCCGGAGATGGAGACGCCGCTGTCGCGCTCCCGGGGCTTCTGGGATGCAGAGGCATCTTTTGTATCAGCGTCCGAGTCGCC
This sequence comes from Pseudogymnoascus sp. VKM F-4518 (FW-2643), assembly GCA_000750925.1. Lineage (NCBI taxonomy): Eukaryota > Fungi > Ascomycota > Leotiomycetes > Thelebolales > Thelebolaceae > Pseudogymnoascus > Pseudogymnoascus sp. VKM F-4518 (FW-2643). The sequence goes on along the minus strand of JPKC01002320.1, from coordinate 13,406 downwards.
TTCGTCTTGGGACCCGGCGGAGGCGTCGGCAAGCTCTTCGCCGATGCTGGCGAAGTTCATGTCGGGCTCGCCCTCATCTTCGTCGCTCGCCCAGGCATCTGCGAGTTCGTCGGCGAGGTTCCCGAGGCCGTTTGAGGCGGGCGCGCCAGGGGAGAAGGCGACGTCGTTGAGAGAGTCGGAGCGCAGGAGGCGGCTTCCTGGGGATGTGGGGGTTTGTGAGGAGATGGAGTTTTTGGAGCGGTGGGAGGCTACGGATTGGCGGCGTTGGGGGGAGGGCGCGGGCGAGATGGAGATGGAGAGGGCGGAGGGGTGGCGCGAGTGTGTGGGTGTATGGGGCGTGGATGGCATGGTAAGGTCGAGTGTTTATGTTGTGCCTAGACGGCACGGCGAGGGTGGGACGACGCAGAGGTTGTCGTGATAACGAGGCGGCGTGGAGTGCACATGCGATATATGCGTGTTCGTTTGCTTACAGGTCGGTCTGTGGCAGTTGTCGACGCCAAGGTGAAGGCCTTTTCGTGCGCGCTCAGTTAGGTGTAGCCGGAAAGGGGAGTTGGAGGCTGCGATGTCATTTCCGTGATCGTCGGTTTTGACGTCCTTGCATTTCAAAACATATATCACCGTTGCGCTATGCCACCCATAATTCGCCCGCCGGCTTTGATGATTGGCGGCGACATGCGAAACTTGGGGGGCCTGCATAAATTCTCACAAGGTCCCCTAAATTAGGGACGATGCATGCACAAAACGAACAAACACGTGATTTTACATTAAAGTTGACCAGCTGTATTCTCCATTTGCAGCATTTATTCTCTATTATCTTTCTGCTATTAGGGCATCTGCTGATATGAGCGGATATAGAGGAGTGGGTGCAGTATTCATAATATATCTTTGGTCGTCCACTGTCATACAACTCCGCCTCGACCGTGGACAACGCCTGTACTATGCTCATCCCTTTAAAATGCAATACAAATGCTTCAAGAACGGGCTGCAGCCGCATCGAGCCCATCTAAAACTTCCTGTGTCTTCTTGACAAGGTCCTTTCTGACCTGCCTGGCCTCCGGATCTCCCTCGGTGTCAACTCCATCCAACTTCAGTAGTACTTGGCTCATGATCGTCTCGCCCAGCTTCTTATGCTCAAAGTCCTTCTTCTTCGGATCTTCTGGCGGGTTTGAAGTGTATATAATGCAGAGCGGGAGGATCTTCGTATGGAACTCCGATGCAATAGCGTTCAGTTTTTCTAGCGGTGTCTTCGGAGCATTAGCAGGCGAGTCTGTCCGCGACCCTCCTCCAGGAGCCCCCTGCTCCTCTTTGAGTTCGTCTTTGCCGCCCTTCTTCTTCGACTTGCCCGACTTCTTCTTCTTATTCTTCTTCTTCTTCGAATCCTTGGACCCACCAGTCCCCGTGTCTTCATCGTCTGAGTCGCCAGCTTGAGGCTCTCCCACGATGCACAAAACCTCGGACTTGTCCTTCAGGCCATAATCGCGGCAGAAGGCTTCGTTGTCTTTTAGCTGCTTCCCTTTGTATAGCAGTTTTATAGGTCTGTTCCGGATGCCAAGAACCACCATGGCACGCTCTCGTACATCCTGGACGAGTAGCTTCCCATCTCCGATGCTGAACGCCGGGAACTTCAGCGGATATGTTATTCCCTTGTTCTTCAGTAACAGCACGTCATCCTCCAAGTCGCTCGAGGCTGGCGGGCGAGATAGAGGGTCATATGCTCTGCTTGGCTCTGCCAAGTCTTCCGATGTGATGTAGGAGAAGTCGTCGTCGGAGATGACGGGCGGGGCGTGAGGTCTGGAGCCAAACGGCGACAAGCGCTGCCCTCCAGTCCAGAAGTTAGATCCCCAGCGACTCATCGAAACGGCAGTCGCGACAAGGACTAGTGTGGTTCCAGCAAGACCGACCGGCGTATTAAGGTAGGAGCGTTCGGCGGCCTCGTGGATATAGTCTCGAGCTGGCTCGGGGATTTGCTGATAGGCGCTGTTGACGCTGACGAGGGCGGCGTCGAGGTAGCTCTGCAGCGAGTCGGGCAGGTGTTGAACCAAGGATGTGAAAGTCGTGGCACCTTGCGATGCCACTGCGCGTGAAGCCACCTTGACTGGTTAGATGGAGACCCTCGATGGGGGGTTTTGGGGTGTAAAGCGGTCAACGCCAGAGACGGCGTGAGCGCTTTTGTGACGTGGGGTCGTGAGAGGAGGAGGACGACAAGCGGGATGTGCTATAGTGGGGGGTGGGGTGACTGTTGGCTGCCGCGATACTCAGTTGAGTACATCAGTAAATATTTCCTGCGAGACACCTGGCGGGCGTCGTCAAATACAGGGATGTGCCAAGGTTAAAATTCGGGGAAGCGAGACATTGGCAAGGCTGGGTTTTAAGGGCCCTGATATGTCACAGTCACGTCACGACAACCCTGACTTTATGAACACTTTGTGAATATTATCAACTATATTTCAGCCTCGCGTTGTGGCTTTTTACCCTCCCGCTGTCTTTAATCCAACCCATCCTCAACCCCCACCTTGCGCTCTCCGGCGAGAAGAAAGCCACAGTCCACCGCAAAGATGACCTCCATCCGCCCCTTCCAAGCCATGGACGTCTTCAACTTCAACACCACCAACCTCGACCCTCTCACCGAGACCTACGGCCTAGACTTCTACTTCACCTACCTCGCGCGCTGGCCCCACCTCTTCAACGTCGCCGAAAGCCACACCGGCGCCATCGACGGCTACAGTACGTCCCCCCACGTCTCCCCCGCATCTCCCCCCAACTAACCCCCCTCCAGTAATGGGCAAACTCGAATCCTCCCCCGCCTACCTCCGCCACTCCCCGCACTCCCTCCCCTGGCACGCGCACATCACCGCCCTCACCATCGCCCCCCCCGCGCGCCGCCTCGGCCTCGCCCGCATCCTTTCCCAATCCCTCGAGCACGCCGGCGACGAGTCAGATGCCTACTTCGTCGACCTGTACGTGCGCAAGAGCAACGAGATCGCCATCGGGCTGTACAAGGGGCTGGGGTACTCGGTGTTCCGGCGCGTGCTGGATTATTATAGCGATGATCCGTCGCCGGGGGCGGAGGAGGGGAAGGGGGAGGATGCGTATGATATGAGGAAGCCGTTGAAGAGGGATAAGGACCGTAAGCATGTTAGGGAGAATGGGGAGAATTTTGAGGTCCATCCGGAGGATGTGTGGTGAGGGGGTGGGGAGGAGATGACATTTTTTTCGAGGGGGAGAGAGGGCGTGTGGGGAAGGGGTGTTGGATATGTTGGAGGCGTGTTCGATGGCCACCAAGGAGCCTAGCCGCCCGGTCGTTGCACGGCAGTCGCAGTATGCATGGGCCCGGGGGGCGCGAAAGGAGGGCGTGGGACTGCTACACAGACAGCGAGTTGGTACGTGGTGTTCGTACCGACGACGACGACGGCAGCTCGCACTGAGCACATAATGGCGGTCTAGCTATGTGCGAGGACTGCACGATGCCGAAGCTGCAATGCTTTGGAGTTAAATCGTTGTATATAAAGCATTGCATATAGACGAAGATATTTCATGCATATATAATGTCGGTTTATGTTAATATGTGCAATTGCTATTCAAAATCATACGCTAATAGCGGATGCTCAGCATCCTGCTCATCTATCGCCAAACTCCAGTCATTTCCATCGCTTGCGCTTTATGCATCCGTCTTGAACACCATAGTAATGCATACACCGAAACACCACCCAGCCAACGCTTAATCCCATATCTCATTGTTCCCAAGTCCCAACCCAATCCCCCTTTCCCTCCCTTTATACACAGCCTCTATCGCCCTCCCCACCGCCTCCAGATCGCCCAACATCGTAACATGCCCCCTCTTAGTCCTAATCCGCCCGTCACGCACATACCTATACCCATGCGGCAGCTGCGCATCCTTGGCCAGACACACCCCGTCCCCACTCGCAAAAGCAAGGTCATTATATACATCCGCGCATGCGATGGCTACACGCGAGTCCACCTTCGCACCACACACCGTAGGTGTGTTCTTTGCGTAGAGGATCGCGAGCGGCGGGTACTTGTTCGCGGCTTCGGTGTCAGGGCGGTGCGCGAGCTCGACCTTGAATTGCCGGATGACGGGGAGGATGCGCGTGAGGTAGGCGATGGCGGCGGAGCGGGGGATGGTCACGGTCATGGAGGCAGATTGGGGTGTTGTGGGTGTTGTGGGTGAGCCTGAGGCCGGGGGACTCGCATCAGACGACTGTTTCTTTGACTTTTTCCTCTTTCGCAGTGGGGAAGTAACCGCTTCCATGACCTTGGTGACGCTGCTTTGGCCGGTGGTTTTTGGGGCTGCGCCTGTTCCTGGCGGTGGCGAGGGATTCTTGCGACCTGGTATAGGCACACCGGTGAGACTGTTGGCAATGAGGCTAGCCAGAGAAGGGTTTGGGGGGTTCCAAGCTGGCAATGGCTGATCCGTGCAGGGCGAGATGCGGTATTTGATCCAGTCGTTCACGTCAAAGAAGTCAACGTGATAGGGGTTTCTTGTCACCTTGTCGATGTAGCCGTATCCGTCAAGAGGGAGGAGAACCAAGCTCGTCCTCAGCGTGAAGTTGACCTGTGCGGTAAAGATGCGCTGGTTAAAGCCTACGGAGTCACCATTTCGGAGGGGCCCGATAATGTTAATGCAGGATTGCGGAACACCGGCGTATATGACGCCTGAAAAGAGCTCTGGGCGCTGGTTGACGACGTGGCGGGTGATGAGGCCGCCGAGGCTGTGGGCAATAACAAGGGCGCCCTTCTCTTTACCAGGCACGTTGCATGGCAACCCTTCAAGGAACTTTTTTAGCTTGCGGCTGAGGAGGTGAGGATTGAGCCGCCAGTCGTATCCGTAATCCCAGACACGTAGCGTCCCATTCTTCGCGTTCTCTGTCTCCCGCAGACGTTTGAATAGGCGACGCGAGACATCCACCGGTCCAATGTTCTGCAGCATTCCAGTCGCATAGACGTCATTTTCCATTCGCTCATCGTCTTCGTCTTCTAGGCCAACCTCCAAGTCCACTGTTGCAAGATTTAGCCCGACTCCCACATTTGGTATCCAAAGCGGGGGACTTGACGGATCCGTTGATTTGAGAATTGATCCTCGGTATCCCCCCATGATCACAACGTCGCCAGTCAGATGCTCTATAGCCCTATCAAACACCTTTGGATTGGTTTTATCTGACGATAGAGTCGGCTCAGCGGTTGTGCTTTGCACCTTCGTCGCATCGTTGGGCAACTTGCCTTTTGCGCCATCATTCGGCGAGCGCGTCGAGTAACCACTTATAGAATTTAATTTCTCCTTGAAGTTGGGTATAGGTGGCAATTTGAAACTTCTGTCCTGCATCGAATCACTGAACGCCTTGCGGCGAGAATTGACCATCTGATGATTATTCTCAAAGCGGGAGTCATCGCCGAGAGAGGAGATGCGAGAGAGGGAAGAATAGAGCATCGAATCGGAGATTACCCGCACCAATGGCGGTTCAGCCGTTTCTTGATCCGGGGTTCTATGCCTCTCAGGTGCGCTTTCACGCCCCGTCTTACGAGGACTGCCCGTTCCGTAAACGTCTCCAGGAGCGGTGCCACCGGGGGCTGGGGTCGCCTGGCCACTCGACAAGGAATTACCCGTTGCCTTATTTCGTACTTTTCGCAGGCTAAGTCTGATACTTCCAGCCATGGGAAACGAAGGTAAAAATCTCCTCAGGGACTCCCCGCTCCCCGATATCGATATCGACCTTCGCTTCGTCGCTATCTTTGCTCTGAAAGATGACCGTGTCTCTTCTTTCCGTTCGTCTTCTTTCCGTTCAACCACCATGTTCCCAGGTTCAGCAGGCCACGGTTCCGGGAGCTTCAATTCTTCATGAGTTGTCGTCTGTGGCGACCTCTCCTCATCGCTCTCAAGGAACTCTCCTCCCTCCAATTCCAGCTCGGCGCCGGAGCTTAGGATGGTTGACTGTATCGAGCTGCGGCGCGTGAGCGCCCAGTTCATCGACACTCCCACCAGCGACTCTGCATCTTCTTCCGTCAAGTTCCGCAAATCAGTGCGCTCTTCATCGACCCCCTCGCCTTCCGCCGCCGTCTGTTGAGTGGGGTCCAGTTGAGGGGGCTGCAATGCTTGTGTTTGGGCATTGGCTTGCGCTTCCTCCTCTAACAGTGGCGCCCCAGCCTCGCCAAATGGTTTACCACTTGATCCGTCCATAGCCACGACATCCACAGAGAAGAAGGAAGTTTGCAAGCTTCAATTGGAAATTATTGGCACCGGAGAAGCCGTTGGTAGTGTCCCCGGAAGGCGCGGAGGTTGCTCTCGGGACTAGCGGCACCGAGTGTTATTTCGGCATCAGTCAGGTGTAAATGCGACGTCAATGGCATCTAGAAGAATAGAGAAAGAAGGTTTGAGGATGTAGATGACAGAGAGATAAACAGTGGAAAGTCTGGCTTCAGCCTCATAGTACTTGCCATAATGGGCCGGACACAATAGGAAAGCGCGTAGTTACTTCCCCATGGGCTCTGACGTTGACGTCAGCTTATAAAACTGGATCGACTCCAATGGAAGGAAGGAGCAGACTACTCTGGAATAAGCAAAATAAGCCTCTTTTATTATGGATTAGCTTTTTTGAGACGAATCAAATGGGGGTCCTCGGTGGGGTGGCTCCTTCCATCTTACTGTTCGTAGTTCATACGTTGCAGGAACGAGTTTATACGCGTATACGGGGACGCTTATCAGTCTAAAAAAGGCGTTTGAACCAAACAAAAGATCCCTTATCAACCAGGTACATACACCGAGGCTGCGGCCGCTCGCTTCCACACGAAGACCTCAGCCCCAAACTTGCGGATTTCTTTTGTGCCGTACAAAAACGGAAAGAACGAAAGAGAAACTGCAAGCAAAAATATAAAAAAGCAAAACGGCGAATATAGAATATCAAAGTATAGCAAACTCCCCCAAAAAATATTATTCAAAAAAAAACAAAAAATGTGCCGCCACCCAGAATTGAACTAGGGATCTTCGCATTAGATTGCTAGACAGTTTACTGTCTTAGTGGTACAAGTGCGACGCGTTACCACTGCGCCATGGCGGCAGATAACTGGATCGGTACTATAGTGCCTCTTATCAGATGAACCATAAACAATGACAAGGATTAGCTTCGCCCTCGACCTCACTATAGCTTATAGTCGCCTAACTGTAACTCTCAACGACTGATTGACGTGCACTGAGGGCAGGTGCAAAGGCGCCTATTCTCCACATGAACAAAGGGTAATTACCTTGAGTACGTCTAAGCCACCTCTTCAGAATTGTAAATTGAATTTCTATTACTCCATTGCTTTATCTCTTTCTACTGTTCATATCGTCTTGCCCAACAGTAACAGGAACCGTCGATATGGATCAGTTTCCGACGGACATTGTGCGAGCCATCGCTGGAGTCATTGACCGCGAGGACATCCTGTCTTTCCGCTTGACCTGCCGCATTTTCGCAGCCCTAGGGCTGCCGCGGCAGTTCGAGGTGATACCTGTAATGTTATTCCGCAACTCGCTTGATAATCTACGGCGTATATCAGAGAACCCTGTCTACAGGAACTACGTCCTCACTATTGAGTATGGGACCTGCATTGTGGCGCGTCCTGAAGCTCGAGGACGCTGGATCTGGACTGCAGAGATCCACCATGAGGGTTCGTATAGTCGCTTCTCCGAGAGCGAGGTGGAGCAAGCTTGTATGTGCCCAGATCTAACGCTTCATCTTCACGCTGATGCTAATCGACAAGGTGGACGAGAGCCACGTCCGGTACTATAGTGACCAGGAACACATGCTATCTTCTGGGTATGACGTCAATACCCTCCAGTCGGCAGTGTCTTGTCTTCCAAATCTCAGAGGAGTGCACATTAAATGGTCAGACCCCGCGAATTGGTTTAAAAACCCTCCACCAGCGTGGGGTGATGCGTTTTGCAACATGGCTAAGGTCATGGGCAGACCGGATTCATTTATACGGTCCTGGCCCCTTAATTACGTCCGTGAAATCACTGCTGTTTTTGTGGCTTGCAAATTTGCGTCGAGGTCCCTTACATGGTTCGATTGCGAAGCATTTGAGCTAGGCCTCCTGGGTCGTGATGGGGCTGAGGATGTGTATGAAGTTGATTATCGTGGGAATACTGTCCGACTGACTACACTGGACTACTTTGTCAGAGATCGCCCGATGGATCTAGGGTTCCCACTTGTATGTGCTATATTTAAAAGCTTGACATCTGTCAAATTGGAATTTTCGCTCGATGAATCCCGAGACTATGGATCCTGCCAGCAACACCTCGGAACCGCACTCCGCGGTGCCCAGGGCCTTGAGACGCTCTGCATCCAAGATAATTCATTTCGCACCCGCGACAAATATCCACTCTCCTTCACCTCCCTCCTCGGCTCCTCCACCTGGCCCCGCCTCAAACGCCTCTCCCTCAAGTGCTTCAACATCCACGAACACGACTTCCCCTTCTTCTTCGCCCGCCACCCATCCCTCCACACCTTCACTCTCGACGAGGCCTTCGCCAACGATTTCGACTGGGCCACCCTCCTCCAGTCCGAGTCCCTCGCCTCCCGCTGGCGCCAGCTGCACTCCCTCACCCTCACCGGCATCTGGGGCGCCACGAATTGGGCCGAGCCCTTCATGAAAGAGCTGAAGGCCCGCTTTCACTACGAGGACTATGACGTGCCCGGTTTCGGAAGTCTCAATAGCACCTTCTGCATTTGGGAACCATTCGGGAAGTGGGCGGAAGACGTGTCGGGCGCGCGCGACTCCCGCGAATTGTTGGATCGGTGCTTCGCCGCTGGAGCGGGGGAGGAGGGGGTGCCGTTCCCGCTACGGACAGGACAGGAGATCGTGGATGCGGTGGTGCAGGAGGTGGCGGATGGGTGTTGGTTCCCCCCGAGTGATGTGATGTATATGTTGCTTGCCACCGAGAGGTTGGTGGGGGAGCAGCATCGGTCGCGTGATATGTTTGCTGAGTATTATGAGGATGGGGACCGGCATCGGTCGTATAATCTGTCTGCTGGAGGATGGGGAGCAGGTTCCGGACTATGAGAGTGAGGCTAATGTCTGAAGAGGGTACGTCTGTCGACGGCTCTGAAGGCGAGGGGGATTGGGGAAATGGCACTACACAGGGGGAGCGTTAAGATCTAGACCGACGGTCTGTTCGCTTTCGGCGAGGGGTAAGTGATCTTGGGTGCCTATCTACTCTTCTGCTTTGAAAAATATGAAGTATAGAGAAGGGGGACGCTCATGTTGTCCTCCTTCCCCGCGATTTGCGAGGACATATGAAACCACAGATTCCAGGCCCTATATATGGAAAGAATGATTACCAAGCAAACTCAGTCGCAACTTCCTTAGAACCTTTAAACCATATATATAGAAAGAACGATTACCAAGCTAACTTAGTCGCAGCTTCCCTAGAACTTTCAAGCCGTATATATGGAAAGAACGATTACCAAGCAAACTCAGTCGTAACTTCCTTAGAACTTTCAAGCCATACATATAGAAATAACGATTACTAAGCAAGGCCTCAACCACAGCAACAATAACCGGGCAGGATATATAGAAGATATATATGTATAGATAGATATTGAGATAGACACTAATGTATAGGGGCTGCTCATGATCTATTCATCGGCCTATGAAGGGGAAAGAAAAGGAAAAGGGGCAAGAAATGAGGCCGAGGCGAGAAGGCCGAAAAGACGAAGACCGAAGAATGCCGCAAACGAAGAAGCACCTAAGGAAACCGCACCGAATACCGCGGAATGCCGCAAAGAAGGCTGCCGAGACAGAAACCGACGAACTATTCGTCGGCTCATGAACAAGAACCATGACGCTTATATCAGGGATATATACCCCCGGCTCAATGCTCTTACCATCAACAAGGACCCATTCTGTGTGTGAACTTGCTCTCATCGTCAACTTCGTCCATTGCAACCTCTTCGTTGCATTCTTGATTCTCAATAGAATTCCAGACTTGTCCGATTGTTTTTAGCGCGGAACTACCCTCCTGATTTGTGTAGAATTGTTGTTTACACAGTTTAGGGGTAGGGGGAACAGCGCCCTGACATCGTTTTCGCGCCTAATTATATCTTTTGGGTCGGATTTGCGCAAAATTCATCAGCACATGTGTAGACAGCTACCGCCTACGAATCGGCCGGCTTCCTAACTTGCATTCTAACTATGACCTCCTGTAGATTTCCAGACTGCTCCTTAGCTCCAAACTGCCCGCCCCTTTTAAGACAGTTTACGTGTAATTATTACCAACCTTGATTTTGGACAGTGTCCAAACGGCTGTTTCCGCGCACATTTGCCTCCTTCAAGGCCGATTTGCGCAAAAAAACTCTAGAGCATGTATAGAGGTCCGTCTGGTTCAAGAACTGTTCGGCTTATAAAGGTATTCATTCGGCTTACAGTTTAAGGAATGGCGGCTTAAGAACCTGCGGCTCATGTAATGTCCAGCTTATAGACTCGGTTGAAACTTATTTTTTTGCGCAATTCCACCTCTATTTAGACAAATCTGCGCATAAAACCCTCAAACATATTCAGAGTTCTCACCATAGACCAGCGAGCTCATCATAGACAAACAAACAGCTCGCTAACTAGCTCAACAAGCAGACTTACAGACAGGGTCACAAACTCCTCTACAAACCAGCGGACTCATCAACTTTTGGATTCCGGTGGTTTTTGCGCAAATCTGCCACTAAGGGGATAAATTTGCGCAGAAACACCTTCAGCACTTGTTTACAAGGCTTACAAGGCTCACTACTGTAGACCCTGAGGCTTACGAACTATCACTGAGATGGCTAACCTATTGCAGACAAATAGGGGCTCTCTGTAGACGAACTAGCCGACTCGTAGACAGGGTCATTAACTTGCTCACGAACTCGCGGATTCATCAAACTTTTGGATCCTAGCGTTTTTGCTCAAATCAGCCGCTTAGAAGATGAATCTGCGCAAAAACGCTTCTGTACATGTGTAGAGATCCAGCCTATGGCGGACGAATAGGGGCTCTCTGTAGACTAGCCGACTCACAGACAGGGTCACTACCTCGCTCATGAACCAGCGGATTTATAAAACTTTTGGATCCTGGTTTTTTTTGCGCAAATCTGCCACTTTGCAGACTAATTTGCGCAAAACCATCTCGAAGTTGGGCCTACCGTGGACCGGCCGGCTTACCGCGGACCGGTCTATACCGTCACGGATCATGGTAAAATCCATGGCGGCTTATGATGGCGGCTTACTGTGTCAGGTCATGGTAGGAGAGCCTATAGCGACTTATGATGGTGCTTACCGTGTAGGGTCATGGTAGAGCCCATGGCGGCTTCTGATAGAAGCTTCTTCCCATTGCGGCTCATAGCAGCAGCTTGTGATGACAGCTTATTATTATGGTGCCCCCCATGGCGGCTCATGGTAGCAGCTTATAATGGCGGCATATGATGGATTATAGCGTTCATGGTAGAATGGCTGTCTCTCGAACGGCTCATGAACGAGCTACTTGCTGCTCATGGACTCGTCCAACTTGGTTTTTTGCGCAACATCCACCTCATCTAGACAAATCTGCGCAAAACCGTTCCTATACAAGTACAGAGAGAGAGAGGTCCGGATCACCGCGAGCTATCACCATAGCAGCTCACCGTAGACTCGCTAGCATCTTTGACAGGTGAGGGGTCATCGTGGACCTAGCTCACGAAAGAACGAACAAGTTTTTGGATCTGGCGCTTTTCGCGCAAATCCATCTGCTTGCGCATGAATTTGCGCAGAAACGCTTCTGCACAAGTTCAGAGGTCGGCTCACCATCGACGGCTTACCGCGGACTTGTCGGCTTACCGCGGGCGGTTTATAACTGTATTCCTGTACAGAGGCCGAGCTATCGTAGGTGGAGCGACGGACTCATGAACCAGCCGTCTCACCACGGGCAGCTCATCGTAGACCAGTGGCGGCAGCGCAGCCTTAATCGGTAGCCCCCCAGACTTGTGGACTTGCGCTTTCTGTTTCTGCGCAAATCCGCGCCCATCTGAACTGATATGCGCAAAATCCTATCTCCATACGTTTAGAAGGCTGCTTGCTGTTGTCCATCGTAGGTGGTGGGTGGATTGGCGTGCTCGCCGTGAGCGACTCATCGTGGAAAAGGCGGGGCGAACCATAGGTCGGCGAACTCGTCGCGGACATGCGGGCTCATCAGGGAGCTTGGCTTCTTTACCATGAAGAGGCGACAGGCATGCTCACCGAGTCCTCGCCGACTCGCGGACCGCATCCATTCGCAGCTCTCCTCGCCCAAACCCCAAGCAAACGCCGCAAACCCATTGTCAAACACGTGTAGAGAAGCGTTCACTTACGACTTGGCATCTTCCAACCCGGCGAGCTCACCATGTGGCGGCTCATTGTGGAGCGAGCGGCGGGCAGACTCACCGTAAACCCGGCGCGGCGGGCTCGCGAACCAGCGGGTTCATATCATAGACACGTCGTCCATTTGCAGCTTCGACGATTAAGGTAGAGTTAAACATGTTTAGAGAACTGCCATCATCATCGTGGTAGACTGGATTCATGAACCCAGGATCGCGTGAAGACGATCGATCTGATCTCAGACACGTTTAGAGAACCGCCTTCCTTCTCTCATCGTAGACCACTAGCCTCGCTCATGGACCGGCGACACGCGCAAAAGCGATGTTGTGAATGTCAAACATGTTTAGATGGACTGGGCTTATCATCGTGGTGGACTGGTAGATTCATGAACCTGCGACCGCGTGGAGGCGATCGATCTCAGACAGGTTTAGAGAGCCGAGTGCTCTTATTGTGGACCAACAGCCTCACAAACCGCGGAGAAGCTGGCGGAACCAAGAACCAATCTCAGACAGGTTTAGAGAACCGCCTTCTCTCATCGCAGACTAGCAGCCTCACTCGCGCCAGCAACCGCGTGAAAAGGCGATGTCAGTCATGCCATGTCAAACATGTTTACAGAACCGCCGGACCGGGCACGAACCGCCGTCCTCCCAACCCACCAGACTCACAACCACGACTGACTCGTGGGATCGAGCTGGTTTGTTTCCCCCGCAAACCACGCTCAACAGCTCGAAAACAGGGCTAGACATGTTCCAAGAAGCCCTCTCATCGCAGCCTCACGATCTGACATCCTCACTGACGTCCGTCTCCCCAACCCATCTATCAGACTCACAACCAAGAACTGACTCGCATCCCCGCAAATGCGTCCCCAAACCGTGTTTACGATATCCTAACCGTGGCTCGCGAAACGGGCGGGCCGGGCCATGGACCCAGAACCAGCATTTCAACCCAGCCGCTCGGCCAGTCAGGTTGTCAGGTGCAAAGTCCGCGTCGGTGAACACGTCGGGAGCACCCGCGCGCGGATGCACCGCGGAAGAGGAAGAGAGAAGGGGGGGGGGGGG
>JPKC01002317.1:0-14466 GCA_000750925.1 Pseudogymnoascus sp. VKM F-4518 (FW-2643) | reverse complement strand
CCTCCGCCGGCCCCCATCCTCCCTCCGCCCCGCTCACAATCCTCTTCGCCGACCGCTCCCGCCACACCGAAGCTCAAATATGGCTCTTCAACCCCCTTACCACCCTCCCGTCTCTCTCTGCTCCGCAGTCTCGCATCCTCCACACCCACGCAAAAGGCGCAATCGCCTTCCTCCGCGACACCCCCGTCACCGCCGCGCCGGGATGGCCTTTCTTACCCCTCCTCAAGTTCGGATGCATACACAAACACCTCGCTGACGCCCTCATCGCCGTCGCGCGCCCGTTTGATGCCGCTAAGCATGACACGAATTGGACGCACTTCAACATCCCATTGGCGGGGCCCCATGCGTCGCCGCTGCCGGAGGGGTTCAAGATCGCCCCCGTCCCCAGGGAGCAGCTTGGGCTCGTGATAGCGACGAGCGGGATTCCGAGGGAGGCAGAGACGCTGCAGGGGTTGCCTAGTGTGGCTATCTTGGATGAGGGCGGGGAGATGGTTGCCTGGGCGTTTGTGGATGTTGATGGGTCGTTGGCGACACTGTTTGTGGTTCCGGAGCAGAGAGGGAAGGGGCTTGCGAAGGCGGTGGCGGGCGGTCTTTTGGGGAAGTTGAGTAGAGGAGAGTTTAGGGGGATTAGTGGGGGGCGCAATGGTGCTGTAAATAGCGATGATGGATTGCTGCCTTTTGGGCAGGGGAGTGGGTGGGTGCATTCGGAAGTCAAGGAGGGGAATAATAGGAGCGAGAAGGTGGTTGAAGGGCTGGGCGGGAAGAGGTGTGGAATGAGTAGGTATGTGTTTATTGCTTCTGACTTGATTCCGTAGATTGGGTATTCTCTGTGAACGAGTGGGTATCTGCATATACTTTCTAGATATATACCGGTGCCATATAGCCATAGAATTAGATGCTTCACAATAGAACCATAGACGTAAATATGAGATACAGGTCCGAAGCTTATAACCTCTAAAATGACATGTAAATAAGTATTAGATTCTCGCAAGGCCACAATAACAATATTCTAAATAATCCGCTATGCTAAAAAAAATCGCTCGTCACATCATGCCTTCGTAACTACAACCAATTCTATCCCACCCCACCTCTCACGAAGCACTGTCCAAGACCCTCACATATGGCGCCGGAAACAGGCCCTTCGCACCCATAAACGACCCATGGAACCAATCTCCATTCACATCCACAACCTCCCTAACCTCCGCCCCTCTCGGGAACAGCAGCTCATTCGCCCCCTCCCCCTCCTTCGGGTACCAGCTCCACAGCGCCAGGGCTCGCATTCCAACCCCGCCATCGGGAGGGAACTCCCGCGTCATCGCTGGGTTACCCGTCGGTGCCGTGGAAGCAACATTATTCGCCACCAGCCGCGCTCTCGTGCCTTCCGCCCAACTCCACTGCTGAAGCCCCGCATCCACGGCATCCTGCGTCTTGGCTGGCTCCTCAAAGAGCCCACGCCCTCCGACGCGGTCCTGCACGACAATGCGCCGCTGACCACCCCTCGCATCTTCAAATCCCACAATAATCATACGGTGGCCTTGGAGACAGCGTCGCCATCCTAGATGGCCATTCTCGTTGCTAATCCGCTTCTTGTTTACCATAGAGTGATAGCACGTCGTACAGAGATCATAATCCCCGGCTTCCCGCCCCGGCAGCGCCGACGTGCACTGGAAGCAGTGAAAGCGCGTCTGCATGGGCTGGATGGGGTAGTGACACGCATCGCACTCGACCCTGAAGCTGAGCGGTTTGAAGCTGCCCAGCTCGACGACACCCGGGCCCGTCAACAGTGTCGCAGACCGAGGAGTCTGGTGGTCATGGCTGGGGCTCATAGGCTCTACGTCGCGATTATCGGGCTTGTATAGAAGTGGCAATAGAGGGTGTGTGCAGCACCGTCCCTGGTTCACGCAGTTGTTACAGAACCCCCAGTCTCCTTCATTACACGAGTCACATCGCCAATAGCACTCATTTGCCCACTCTTGACAGTTCGCACAGAACGCCCCGCTCTGTAGCCTCCTTGCCGGATCCTCCGTGGTCAGTGTCCTCCTGCCCTCCGCGCCGCCTGGCGTGATCCTCGGTGGTAGGTAGCGCTCCGCAAACAGCATATGCGGCTTCTCGGCATTGAGCGGGATGTGACCAGCTACGCGGGCTTTCTCCCATTTTGCCCACGCGGCGTACCCGAAACCAAACCAGTGCTCGCAGCCGCGGCCGGACCGGTAACAGCTTAGGCATACGTTCCACTCGCCTCTGGCGCAGATACTGCAGGAGTAGTGGAGTTCGTATTCGATGTGTGGTTTGTGGCAACGGTTGCATTGGATGGAGGGCTCTGGGAAGCGTGGAAGAGATACGCGTTGGGAGGCTGTTGACTCGGACGAGGTGGGGCGGCTGACGGCTTGGAGGGCGCTGGCTCTTTCGGTGAGCGTGGAATGGTGGGAAAGCGTCGCGGCTGGGATAAGTCCAGGCTGTGAATCCTGTTGGGTGGCTGTTACAGGTACAGGTGGTGGGGGATGAGCGGGAGCTTGCGATGCTGTGCGGGCGTGGGATGGTTGAAGCTCAACTGGCGACGCAGCAATTTCTGCTTCCCCTGCAAGCTGGCTTCTCGGAGGGAGAGTCGGTGGCCGACGTCGACCTGCCGCAAGCTCAACAACGTCAGCAACTGTCGACGAAGTTGGCACCGGCTCTGTTGTGCTTCTTGTGTCGACAGACATGGGAGGACGAGTAGGGAGAGTGTGTGATGAAGTAGACCGCTCTGTAAGATCGGTGGAAGACCGAGTTGCAGGTCGTGTCACTGGGGATGATGATGGAGCGGGTGATGTGGCACTTCTTGTGCTCCTATTCCCCCCGCTAGCCGTCCGCCGTCGTCTCCGTCCTTCATCACTTGATTGTGGTTCAAGGCGAGTTGCACTTGTACGAGGACTTGCTCTAGTTGCCTCGTCAGCCTGGCTAGCAGCACTTAGAGATCTAGAGTGTGGAAGTCGTCGTGCTGTTGCCATAGGAGGTGCTGTAGTCGTGCTCTGGCGAGTTCTGCTCGATGTAGCTGATCTATGTTCACTGCGATCGCTCGGGCTTCTATTTCTTGGCTCTGGTGCATCGGCCTGTTCAGCCCTTTCTCGTTGGCGCCGTCTAAATGCTTCTGCAATTCGCTCACTGATCTGGTCTTCCTGGTTGACATCAATGTTCTCGAGGTCAATGCCGTCTAACAGGCCTTCTTCCCGAATCTGGCGTAGAATCTCTTCCTCCATCTCGCGCGAGTCCACATCCGAGGAGCTTATCAAGGAGCGCAGGGACGATTGGTGCTCAATCTGCCTCACAGCAGTTCGGTTTGCGTCGTCGTTCCTCCTTCGCGATTCATCCTGACTTCTGCGGGCTGCTTCTTCGCTCCTTCGGCGTCTCCGTTCCAAAGCTCGAGTAGACTCGGGATGCAGTGTAGTTGGTGATGAAGCAGATGCTGCAGCCCTCTCCTCACGTCTACGCCTGCTCTCACTCCCGCTGTCCTCTTCGACTCTCCTTCGCTCTCTCTCCGGTCCTGACCCCGCGGGATCATTGCTTGCCTCTCTGCTCGCAGTCCGGCTAGATGTGCGCCCGGACGCCCTCGCCCTTTCTTCTCTCCTCCTCCTCCTCTCCCTCCTTTCTTCCGGGAGCTCGACCCCCACCTCCCTCAAACTCGCCATCTGAACCTGCTGTATCAACCTCCCGTCGTCATCCTCCGCCATTCGTTCCCTCAACGTCTTCTCCCGTTCCTCTGCCTTCGGCATAACATCATCGCCTGGGGTGTATTTCTTCTTCACATCCTCCTTCTCCTCCGCCGTTCTGCCTTTGTCCGGATTCGCAGCGAGGAACATCTCGAGAAGTGTCGTGACTGTAGCATTGTTCTTCGTAGCGCGCACTACGGCACGACATGACGGGCAAGTGACAGGACTGCTGCCGCTCGAGGAGGAAGAGGCGCCGGAGGCACGCGCCGAGTTGAGCTGGAACGCGAACCATTCCTTGAGGCACGCGCCGCAGAAGGTATGGAGGCAATCGAGGAGCGTGAGGGGTTGGTAGAGGACCTCGGTGCAGATCTGTAGCGCGAGCTTGTTAGCTATGGTTCAAGATAAATGCGCAGCAAGGCGTCGCTATAGGAGCCGAATGCGAGTAAGCATTGCTCCCAAGCTGTCATCGGCGACGTCACCGCGACTGCGGCTTAGCTGTCGAGGCTGGGGACCGCTTGTGGCCGCTGTGACGTTCGCCTGGCATGGAACAAATGGGTTGTGGCTTCCTCACCGAACATGTCAGCTCCCTCTCCAAGTCCAATCCTTGGTTTGCTGCCTCCATAGTTATGGCGTCGCTGTGCTCGCTCGAACTACTCGTAGCGGCTTCAACTTTGCGAAGGTAAAAGCTGTTACGAGATGCTCGAAGCGCTCATAGCCATAAGCCGCCACTGGTCTGCGCGTATACGAGCTGTTGTTCCTGGCGGTTTTACCGTATGGAGAACAAAGGAACAACAACATCATAAATAGCAACTACGAGCAACAGAATGAAGGCATGTGCGAACATTTTCACGATATATTATAGCCTTCTGGAGGTAAGCCTTGTGTTACATTTAATTTATTTTTCAACGTTATATTTCTATGGTCACACGTTCCATTCGGATATGACCTCTTGGTTTGGAGTTTGGACAAGGGCACGTATCGGCCATATCGAAAGCTCTACCTAGAATCTTTGATATCTTTCACTATTTGCCCTGCGAATATAGGCGAAAACTCTTCATGAAGCCAGCTTCAGACTCCTGCAGCCGCAGAGTCGTATATGAAAGATGCACATACGCTACCGTCAGCTTACGGATATCTAGCCGCATCTGCGTAATACTCGGCCATGCCGTGAAAGCGCTGATCCCGCTATTAAGGCCGATAACGTTCTATTGTCAAGAAGCAATATAAGCAATAATACTCTGTATGAGTGTGTATATATGCATACTATATACCCTTGATTAATATTAACATCTATTATGCACTGTATCCATTCCATAATCCCCCTAACACGCACCAGGCGCACATCACCTCGCCTTCTTACTCTCCTCCTTCTGCTTCTCCTCGCTCGCGACAATAACCTCTGTGCGGACATCGAAGGCGTTGCAGATATCCTTGTACGAAACATAAATCGCATACATCGGGATCCAGACCCATAGCGTGTTGAAGAAGAACAGGTACACCCATCTATCACATGTTAGCCTCAAAATCCAGCCTTTGCTATTAGCAATGGGGAAAACTCACGTAAAGACCCAATTGCTCGTATCCAGGCTCGGGCTTCCCGTCAACCACTCCGGCGCAAACGTCATGAAACCGCCATAAAGCTCGGCGACAGCCAGCGCAACCATCCACACACTCGCCCTCGCATCCCCGCGCGCGATCAAAATCGCAATGTACGCAGCCACTGGTCCGGCCAGGAGCACCGTCAGGAGCTCGATGCTCACGACCGTCGCGTCGGCACCTCCCCATCGCGAATCAGCCTGCGCGTACACCCTCCATAGCGCCGCGAGGTGGTTCTCTGGGCCGCCGAAGTTCGAGCCATATAGACGGTCGGTGTAGCCGAGCCAGTTTGGTGCTGCCGTGGCGAAGGACGGCAGGGAGACGTACGTGAAGAGCGCGTTGTAGAGGAAGGAGCCTTCGAAGATAAAGTGGATCAGAGCATCGAAAGTGTGCCAGATGAAGAGAAAGCGCAGCGGGGAGGAGGTGCCGCGGCGCAGGGTGGCGAGGGAGAGGACGTAGGCGGAGACGATGAGGGCGAGAACGAGTGAGAGTGAGAGCACTGTTGTGCGGTCTGAGAGAAGCTCCGCGACGGAGGTGGGCGGCTGAGAACTCATTGTCGGCGATGCTCTGTGTGTATGATCCAAGAAGGCTTTATGGTAGAATATCTACTGTAGCCGGTGAGGCGATACTGATTGTTGCGAGTGCGTATGGGAAGAAGTACCCAAGTAAATTAGGGGTCTTGAAATACCCCAGATGGGAAGAGCGCGCTAGCAATGCGAGGTGCCGCTGATAGGGGGGAGCTTGGGCCAGGAGATTTCCTGTGCTGATGCACGTGCGTGATCCCCAGAACGGCTCATGTCTCACTAATGAATTTCGACGACTTCATTCCTATCTATGAAAGTCCTACTGCCAACGTCCTAAGCAATAGACCATATCTAAAATCTCTAGCTGTCCTATAGTGTTAACTCCATGCCAACTCCGTAATCCATCCACCTAAATGAAATGCGTGAGCTATAAACCACCCCTTACACAACGACCCATAATAATCTACAAAACTCCCCTATACTATGCCTCACACATCTGGCCCTCCATGCGCAGGTGGCGCATCACGACCCATACGTCTATTCCAGGCCGCATTCCGTGCCTCGAGACGTCTTTCAGCTTCTTCGGCTTCGGCCGCCGCACGTCGCGCAGCAGCACGGGCAAAGCGCCCGCCTGGGCGGCCAGCGGCTGCCTGAGGATTTGGCTGTCCTTGTCCCGGACGAGGAGCAAGAGCAGGCGCAGGAGCAGGGCGCGGAGGAACTGGGGCGAGACGGAGGACGAGTGGAGCATCGTGTTGTGCCATTGGCGGGTCGGCACGATCATCGTCATGTTCCTCGTCGGCGATTTGTCCTTGTTCAGGTCCTACTATAAAACGCGGAGGTGCGAGGTGCATATCCTCGATCTCATCGATATCGGCGGGACCTTCATCTTCAGACCCATCGTCCGAAAAATCATCCTCGTCGGGAGGGTGGTCCCCGCCGAAATAGTTGTATCCGACATCATCCCCATCACCGCCTTCAAGCTCCCACAGCCGTTGATAACACCCCGTTGCCTCGGTGTTGTAATGCTGGTATGGGTTGCCCACGTCCAACCAGCTGGAGCAAAGATAACAGAAGTGAGTCCCACAACGCTGGCATATCATATGGTTGCAGCCGTGGGTTTTCTGTGCAGGCACCGCGCAGGTAGGGCAGGGCGTAGTGTGGTACTTGATGTAGTCCAGGGAGGCTTTGTCCTCGGCGCTGAGCTCGTTGGCATTCCGAGGCGGTCCGCACAGCACGTACTCCCCATGCCAAGACTGGAGGCAGCGACTGCAGAAAGCGAACAAACAATCTTCACAAACACGGAGAAGGTCGGTGCGATTTGGAGGCTTGGTCGGGTCAATGACTGCTAACTCGTCATCGGATTCTTCGTCCGCCTCTTCGTCGGCAGTAGTTGTTACAAAGGTGGGTGTTATTATTGGCTTCCTGTGTTTTTTGGATCGTGCGGCTCCCTGGCAGAAACTTCTTGGGCAGTATACGGTGCTCTTATCATTCTCAAGTTCAATTTTGTGTCTCATGGTGACATATCGCTTAACCATTTCGTGCTCTAATGGGATCAGAAGAAGCTCACTCGGCGTCAAAGTCACCTTCGGCTTTCGTTTTCGTCCTGATTTAGCCAACTCTTCTTCACGCCTTTTGGCACATCCCGGGTCAAGGCATTTGACCGAGTCTAGATCGCCTTCGGTAATGGCATTGTTGTAGAAGTCTTGGAGGCATTGGCGACAAAAGATGTGCCCACAGTCATCTAACTTATGGCAAATATTTCCTCGCTTTGGTTCTATTTGCGGTCAGCAATATGCCAAACTCCATCAACATCGCCAAGTCACTTACCTAGGCAGACCCCACAGTCGTAGCTTTGTCTATCAAAATCTGCTTGCTTTGCGGATTTATCATGATCAAGAAGCTCGATTTCAAGGCCAGGAGATAACCGCAGGTGCTCCTCCCCATCCAGGAGCCCAAAAGCCCCAAGAGCAGAGTCTTGGATATGGTCAATGAACAGATATAGTACCTGGTCATGCCCCATATCCTCCCAGAACTCCTTACATTGTGCCAACAGCCCATCTATCTTCCCGCGAGAAAGCCATTCTGGACTCGTAGACAACTCTAAAACCGGGGGGTTTTCAGCTGGGTAGCCTTCAGGTAGAGTAATTTCAATGTGAATGTTGGGCAAGTAGCTCAGTCGATGTGTCTGGAGCTGCCTTTCGGCTTCAATCGGCGATTTATCCGATGCATCTTTAAATACGATAGGAACAGGCTCTGAAGGCACGACGGGTAGCTCTAAAGTGGCCTTAAATGGTTGCTTTTCATCTATGATAAGCTCAGGAAAGATTGCTTGGAGAGCAGAAAGCTCGATAATTCGTTCATCATCTTCGTTGGCGGTGGCCATCGTAACGGTTTCCTCTGAAGCATCCGCCGTGGCGAGATCGTCTGTCTAAACTGTCGTGGGACGGCATGAGGGCGAAACTGCAACCATGCAGGGCTTTAGTAGAGACAGATAGATAAAAGACCGAAGAGCTGAAAGGGAGTTTGGTTCGGAAGCAACAAAGATCAACTCACAGACCCGGCAGCGGCGGAACTTTCGACGTTAGAGCTATCGCGATTAGATACCCACTATCGTTATCCGCCCGCATTTTCGTCGCCTTGCGAACGAGGCAGGATGTTAATACTGCTGAGTTTACATAAGAGAGGTGGTCCTCCTTTCTTCCTTCCTCAGGAGGGCAATGTCTCATACAGGCCGTAATACTTAAGAGGCAAATACCAGCAAACGTTTCACTCCATCGTTCTTTACTAGATTATCTTTTCTTTTGTTGTCTTTCGTCAAAGCCAGGGGGTGTTATTCCTGCCTTCTCAGGGTAGTATTATGTGAAAGACACTCAGGTGAAATCTGTGTCGGACATAATCCAGACATTATTCCAGACATTTCCGATCTCTCGATCCTCAAAGGGACACTCGATGCGCTCAGACATGTTTTGCTCGCGCAGCAATAGGTCGCAATCATCTCTCATTCGGCTTTCGTTATTCCCTGTCGACACCAGGTTTCACCCAAGCTTCAGGTCTCCCGGCCTCCCCGCGAATACATGCACCAGTTCCTTGGGAAATGTTGAACCAACATTGTTTTTGGGCCTTTTGCCAGCGAATGAAGTGGCTGCTTCTGACACCGCTCTCACGTAGGAAAACTTGTTTGGTTAGGCCATGTCTGTTGTGTATGCGCAAACCTTGATAAAATTGAGACTCTTCGGATTACCTCCGTCAATATCATCGCACCGCATTTTGGATCGATTTACAGTTTCAGGTCACGCGAAGTTCTAAGCAAATGAAAGCTCTTGTCCCGGAAAATATCTACTATAAATGTGCCCGTCAGTGCAGGATCTGGCAGGCGAGACAACCGGTATTTCCGTCGCCTTGGCTGTGTTCGTCCCACATCTGGAACAAGGTTAGGTTATCCTTCCCAAAGGAACATATTTGACTTTACCCTGATTCTAGCATGTGCTTCGAAAATCACAGCACATTTCAGCTATAGGCCAATTAATATTCGGATAATTTTTTTGAAATTACCAGTGGGGGTTTAAATAGCAATACTGACAGGCTGGTATTATTTCATGGTGACGACCATTACTACCACTACTATTATTATTATTGTTACGGTATATCACTCCTACGAGACTACTTCAGTGCTCCAAGAACAGCGGAGAATTCGCAAACACAGGATGTTCTGAGCAAATGCGGGGAAACGAAAGGCTCGACGGGTGTAACGGATGGGTGTCTGTTCCGCCGCGCTACTGCATGTGGGCACAGTCGAGGCCACTGGATCGGCATAAACAGGGGTATTATACCATAGTAGGTACAAGGCCTGTCAGCATGGCCGAATTGATAGTGTGTCTGAAGCCCTGCTAGAGTAATATCTGGGATGGTCACTTATCCCAAAATATGGGAATACTTTGGTTACTGGGACAGGGCCTATTAAAGTGCTATGGCACAACAGGACGGGGAGGTGGAGCCGGCTGTCTCTCCATATGCATGTGCAGCACGACCTAATTACTATTTGACTGCGACAAACCGTGGCTTCAAGATTGATTTGTATAATTTTTGTGTGAAACTCCTCTCTGGGTATGGCAAGCTCCGAGATTGCGAAGAGCCATGACGAAAAATAGAACGCCGGGAAATTTGATGATCTCGGTCTGGGCCAAAAATAACTACATTTTTTATGAAAGTCGAAAAATGTTCGATTCGCGCTATAGATCAACATTGGAGAGGGAGTCCTGCGAGTCCCCGCCGCTGAGAATAGCATATCACCAGGGGTTCACTAGCAAATCGGATGGGCCTGCGTCCGATAATCACAATATTTCACTGAGCGAAAAATTGGCGCTGGAAAATATTGTCGAATAATAGACCCATTAGCCTTGTCAATACGAGCATGAAGTGGCTAAATGACACAGCGCAAATAACCTCCAAAAACAGTATGGAGTCGTTCGTCCGTCAGGGTCTGAATAGCGCTCCGCATCCGAAGCTCAGCACATCATCGAAGTACGGCGCGGAGAATGCGTGGACCGGACCGTTGGGCGCGGGGGAGAGACGGGCTCAAAGGCCCTGACCTCCCAGCGCCGACTTACCATCCCCACCGCAAAATGAGTCGTTTTGGGCGACTCGTACTCTGCTCCAGCGGTCGCAATAGCCCGTATCCACGCGGAGCACGGGGATTATCGAGATTAATTGGCATGGATTGTTGAGCTTGGGAACGGCACAGGCCTGTCCTTGTTCGCTCCTTACAGGCCCAGTCAGGCCAGTGCTGGCGCCGCCAAGGGACGCCACTCAACGGTGGACAAATTCCTGTCAACAAAACTGTCTCGAGTGCAGCGGGCGGCACTTGCAAAAGGGGCTTACACGATTTGGGCGGTTGGCGATTTGGTCTCCAAGACTCATATCAGCGCTGGCATCATCGAGCTTATTGATTTTCTCGCCCGCGATGTCGGATTGCTCTAAAAAACACCATCAACGCGTTCGGCCCCCAAAGCTATCTCTATCTTAGTGCTCAAATCATGGTGCTCAAATGATCGAGAGTCCATGCATGTGGAGTGAGTACATCGGTACCAATAATCAACAGGTGCCAAATTGGACACATCTCCACACCAGGAAGGCGCCAGGGCACCAAAAGCTGTCGGTATGGCCCCACCCCAGCATTCGGTCTTTGGACGTATTTGCCAAGCAATATGCACTGGCGCAATAATCCATTTACAACAGGTCTCACCTCATCCATCCTCACCGATCGATCCCTTAAACGTGTCTCTGGTGGAACTACAAACCGACGTTTCTCCGCCCTGAGCCAGGCGCCTTTAGGCCGTGTTTCTGGTTGTTGTGTCACGGTGCTCCACGATTTGGGGACTCCTTGTCAATATCGAAGCCTTGGTCGTCTTCTGCCTCGATAATGTCCCAGCTCGGGCACTAGCACTCTTCCGTCGACTTGTAATAACTGACCACTACGCGCTTGCTAGGTTTTATTTTGCACTACTGGTTCTCTCTTTCATGCTTCTCAAGAGAGATAGCGCCACGTGCTATCCCTGTTTGGGTCATACGTACTTTCAGAGAACAGCCCAGGGCCAATGTGGTTGAAGCAACTCCAGGGCCCCACGGCGCTTTTACAGTCCGGTCCTAGGTACCGCTACTCGAACCTATCCTCCCTGTTCCGGAGATACGAGGACTGTCATCTGTGCCTGGTGGGCCGTTCTTATGTCGAGAATCGTTGCTAATAGTGAGCAACAGGGCCCGTCAACGCTTCGAGAATGTGGACGTTTAAGTGGGTAACAGGCATTACGCATCACAGCGAAAGCCGTTTTGGGGGTTGGAGGAGATTGACATACTCTCAGCGGGGAATTTGGTTATTCATAATATCTGGGGAATGGCCAATATCGGCACATTACTATGGAAGCGATCTTGGGCGACCTTCCGCAATACCGATATCAATATGCATTCTTCTCTCTGGCCCCTTTCCTTTTTTTGTTCTTTCAATTTAAGGATAAAGGTTATGTTCCGCCAGATAGCATTACAGACGTCAAGCAAGATATAATAACTCGAGCCGTTTCATTTTCTTCTCGTCACTCCAGCGGTCAATTCGGTTTCCATCTCTTGTATTATTTTTGTCTTTCCCACCGCCCCTCGCCACTCCTTGTCTGAATACATTTTGCGACTGATCCCTGGCGGCTAGAGTTGCCACTGGCCTGCACAGTAGTCGCCTGTGCCCAGACCCCCCCATCACCGCTCTAGCTGTTGTTACTTAATTCCAGAGTGCCGGCACGCCTCATCCGGGACTTCCCTTCCACCTAAAACAGTGTGGAGCTCCCATTCAAGCTTCTCCAATGTCATTATT
Organism: Pseudogymnoascus sp. VKM F-4518 (FW-2643); assembly: GCA_000750925.1. Classification (NCBI taxonomy): domain Eukaryota; kingdom Fungi; phylum Ascomycota; class Leotiomycetes; order Thelebolales; family Thelebolaceae; genus Pseudogymnoascus; species Pseudogymnoascus sp. VKM F-4518 (FW-2643). Next base: position 2,302 of record JPKC01002317.1, on the reverse strand, counting down.
ATGCTTAGGTATCTAGACTCCTCTTTCTTTCACGTTTCCTGCTCTTCGCCCGCCTTGCTAGATAGGGCTTGCCCGATAGTCTCGAACCCATTTCAAGACATGTGCGGGCGTCGTTCACAGCATTCTCACTTACGATGGAAGATATAAAACCAGAGGAGCCTGGATCGACTGGAACTTCGTTATGGAACGGTTATCGAGTCCCACTCCCTGCGCCGATGTCGCGATTCTCTCATCAATACGACCAGAGTGCTCCAGTATCTGAACCACAGGAAATACTGTACAGTGGAAGCGCAAAGGATAGCTACAGCCCATCGACTCAGCACCAGCAATCACAGCAACAACCACATACTGACATGCAACCACGCCGAGGCAGCGAGTCTCTTGCCGTTTTCGGAGGCTCCAAGCTGAATTCAGGATTGACTTCCCATCGTAGCTATCCAAGCCTCAAGAGGCCACATGAATCGTTCGAAGAGCACCCATACGGCAATGTTGGCTCTTCGCTGCACGAAAGCATACCAGAGTTCGACGATTCGACGAAACCGACGATTCAACCCGATCATCGCCTACTGTCGTTTGAGCCATTGCCCGATAGGCATACAGTCCTGGATCAATATGGAGGGCCGGCCAAACTAGAGGTTGTTGCGCAAATACATGGCATGTTCTTTTTATCTGAAATAGCAACTCATGCTGGCGACAACATTATTATGCAGCCGGAGCTCACCTGCTACCGGCGCAACCTCTTCCAGATATCAGGTTCCGTCACATGCCCATCGGGGCCACTGTCAGTCGTTACTGGTCATGGCGAGTCCATGTCTATTGTATCGCATGAGATTACAATTTCAGCTACAGAATCTGTGGATGGACACGTTATCCGACTGATTGTCATCCCGTGGAAGACCCCACCAGCAAATTCCCCGGATCTCCCATCTGGGCAAGAACAGGAGCCAGCAGCCATACCAATCGACAGCCTTGGAAATGAAGACAAGAACAACGAGACTGTCTCCCAACAAATTGCATGGAGGAGGCTCCAGTTTCGTGTTGCAACAGCCAACAATGGTCGCAGGAAAGAACTACAACAACATTTTGTATTGCGCCTAAAACTAATATCCACGCTGGCCGATGGATCTAGAGTGTGCACAGTTGAATCGGAAACAGCGCCTATTGTGGTACGGGGACGGAGCCCCAGGAACTTCCAAGCCAGAAAAGAAATACCGCTGGTGGGATCATCAGCTTCGCCCAGGGGCCACAGTTCTCGTGTATCTCCATCTCAGAAGAAAGATCCTTCGATGGCGGATAGACTTGGCATTGTGAAGCCTACGATGATGGATTTACCGAAACGCCCATTCCAGTTCGATACTGGCAACTTTCCTCCGTCTCTGATAATCCGTGGCGGGTGAGTAGCATAGACAGGTTAACAAATGTATAAATTGTATGCTGACCATGAATTGATAGCTATCCGCAGTGGAACCAAGCGCAACAGCACTCTGGGCACTCCGCATCTGCAACAACGTCGTTTCCTCAACCAAGCAACAACGTACCTGCATACCATAACGACGCACAAAGAATCCATGCGGTCCAGGATCCACCCCAGGGTCCACCCCCGCATAATGGACTGTCGGAGCACTCACAGATTGAGCCTCCATCGCGGCATTTCTACTCACCCACAACGTCGTCACCTGCGCAATTTGACCCTAACCCGCGCCCAATGAAGTCTCCACGGCATACAGAGGTGCCCCACAACTCGGTGTATCAGCCGTTCGAGGCCTCGTATGGAAATCACCTTGCGGGCAACAATGCAAATCGACTGTACTACCCTCATGCGCCAGCTCCACCGCCGTGGTCAAGCACTGAGTCAGATGGGCCAAGCTATGGCACGGCATTGCACCTGCCACACCACCAGCCACCCCATCAGACAGAACACCAGCGACAGCAATCGCATGAGTATAATTTTGCTTCAGAAGCGTACGTTGACGCTAGGGATGATAGTACCCAGAATATCGGATACACATGGAGCGCCGCTACCTGATTCATAATGCGCCACATTCGAAACATTTATCTACGAGTAAAACACGACTACGAGCCACGATATACCCCATTGTACCATCACTGGTTAGCTATCTACTTCCAGATTTAGCATTTTGACGTCTGTTTTCCAGTCTTTTTTTTATATAATCTTCTTGTCGCTCGCCATCTTCTGGTTCTATAAACATAAACGATGATATAGCTTTGAGATGCGAGAATTGTGCAGCGTCGGAGTTATAGCGGCATACAACTGGAAATGGGAAAGGGATTTTTGGGAGGT
>JPKC01002316.1:0-35403 GCA_000750925.1 Pseudogymnoascus sp. VKM F-4518 (FW-2643) | reverse complement strand
GGGGGGGGGGGAAGCAGGAGCACGGCGTATTGCCACTTATCATTATTTGGCGAATCTGCGTCTAGTTTAAAATTGTCTACTCATCGTGGGGTCCGTTATGGAGGTTGCGGGAAACGTATTTCATTACATTGAGGGGATGGCAAATATGGGATATACTCGGAGGCGAATCTTGGTTGCCTACAGAACAATATATCATATTCATACGGAGTGTACTAGCCCTATTGTGGCTCATTGTGCTACCTCCAGTTAAAGGGGTGGTTGTCAAACTGACTAAACTGCTGTAGGTGAAGTGTCCATTTTGGAACCAAATATACTCTATCAGACAATAGTTATTGAAGCTCCGCATATTAAACATTAGTGTGCGTATAGTGCTTGATCGATTAGTCCATTGAAATTGGCGCTTGGGCGGGAAGGCTAGGCTTGGGCCAAATTTGGCGCGGCTGCTTAAAATTGTAGCCTCGTGGGGAACTTCACGCAATCAAGGATGTTATCGGCTGGGGGAAAAACCTCCCATACCTGACAATTTATACAACCTGCGCTGTAAATTTAGATATCAGACATTAAACACCCGAGGAAAGGTCCCATGTTTGATCTGCCTGACGCGAAGCGGTATGTAGTCAATTCCAATTTCCATGAAAAAACTGGACGTACCTGTTCTGACATACCCGCAGCGTCCGTCGCGACGACCTTTACAACTCCGACGATGGCAATGAAGGGACCGCTTCACCGATAGATGACACTCGTGCGAGACACCTCCAAGACCAACTCGCGCAACTTTACGGACCCATAACCGTCCCGTCGCAGGACCCCGTAGCCCCTAGTGAGACGGAACCGTCCATAGATGCCCCGCCAGGTGAGGCAGAAGACGAGGCATTCGAATTCAGATTATTCGCTCCCACTACCACAGCGGTCGCCTCAGATATCAACCCATCTTCTGCAACCGACGTAGCACCTACTCAACGCATCATACTATCCAACTCAGATGACGAAGATCTAGGCGATGGCGCGTTTACGATACCACACAGGAGGCTGAGCTGGTATATCGCCGCGCCAGCCACAGGAAGGAGGAAAGCGGAGTTTGAAGAGGCAGCCGTGAGTACGGAGACGGTGCGGCGGGGGAGAGATCAGAGGGCATGGGCTCTAGAGAAGCCGTGGAGGGTGACAGTTATACGGACTGGCTCGGCGCCAGTTTCACAGTCGGCACTGGCAGCCAAGCCAATTGGTGTGAAGGCTGCCGAGGGAGATGGGAAGACGAAAAGGACAAAGCCAAATAAAAAGCAGCGCATTGTGGTTAGGATAAGAGAACGAGCGCTTTCTGAAAAGTTGGAAGCAGAACGGTTGCGGTGTGCAAGAGAGCAGGAAGAGAAAGCGAGCAGAGGCGCCGAGGACGCGGAGAAGAGGACAGCGCGGAATAGGGAGAGGAAGATAAAGAGGAGAGAGAGGGAGAAAAGAAAGAAGGCAGCTGCGGCCGCTGGGATGCCTGAACCCTCGGGGGAGGCCGAGAGTGGAAGTGGAAGTGATGGCGACTAAACGGGTGGCTAGTTGGAGTGCGAACCACTTAGAAATATAATTGACCAGCCGCATATGGCCGTTTAACATGGAATTGAGTGTGTCTATAACTTTAGATATTTACACCAAGAATACAGTACAGTATTTTTACAATTATACAACAAAATTTACTGTCTTCCCACCCTTAACAACAATAACCTTCCTCGCCCCTTTGAGCTTCTCCACGAGAGGATTACTGCTTGCCTGGAGCGTTATTTTGTCTACAATCCAATCCTTCAAAACATCTCCCTTCAACTCACCGCTTGGAGTCTCAATTTCTAGCGTGAATTTCAGCTTTCCGTTGACCTGCACCGCACATACGTGACGGCTGCTCTTCAAACTCTCTGCAGTGCCATCTTCTACCGGGAAAGCCTCCATTAAAACCGATGGTGCGGATGTGGAGTCATGGAGGATTTGCCATGATTCTTCGGAAAACGCTGGCGTAATAGGCGCTAGCATCTTGACCAGCGTTGCAAGTGCGTGGATCTGCACAGGCGAGGACTCTGGGAGGTCCAGAACAGTATTCGTCAGGCCCATTAGGTCAGACACGACTGTATTGAGCGCGTACGTCTTCGACAATGATTCGGTGATCGAAGTTATCGTATTCTGCACAGCGAGCCAGGCGGCCGCCTCTTTATCCCGGAGTGTGGACGAAGTTAGATCGCTAGGCTTGTTGCTGAAGTATGCTTTAGGGTCTGCGGGCAGTGAGGAAAGGACACCGCGGTTGCGTTCCATCCTCTCATGTAGGCGCCGCAACCAGCGAGTTACGCCAGTTATCTTCTCCTCATCCCACTCGAGAACATCCGTGGGTGGTGCTTGGAATAGCATATGGGCGCGGGTCGCATCAGCACCGTATTTTTCGGTGCAAGTGGCAGGATCGACACCATTGAACTTTGACTTTGACATCTTCTCGTACGTAATGTTTGCTGTCTGGCCCGTTGCTATGATGATGGGCTTGGCGGGATTCTCCATGTTCACTTCTTCAGGCTTCAGGAATCGCCCCGTTGATGGGTCCGTGCAAGTCTTTCCGTGAACCATGCCTTGCGTGAGAAGCTGCTTAAAAGGCTCTCCAAGCTCTAGCGTGCCGGTGGGCCAGAGTGGCGTAGTTGACAGGAATTTAGCGATGAACCTCGCATACAGTAAATGCAAAATCGCATGCTCAACTCCGCCAATGTACAAATCAACTGGCATAGTAGAATCAGCACTATCTGCCGAGAAGGGATCCTCTGTGTTGTGTGGGTCTGCGAATCTCATGAAATACCAACTCGAATCTACAAACGTATCCATGGTGTCGGTATCACGTTTAGCTGCGTGACCGCATTCCGGACAAGGCGTGTTGACCCAATCATGCGCCTCCTCGAGCGGGTTTCCGGCTTTACCACGTAACCAGTGCCCCTTGACAGAGGGTAATGTGACTGGCAATTGATCAACTGGTACTGGAACAGGGCCGCATGATCCACAATGGATGATGGGGATAGGGGTACCCCAATAACGTTGTCTGCTAACCAGCCAATCGCGAAGTCGCCATGTTTCTGTTGGCTTTGCGACTTCTCCGTTGTCAGCAAGTAGCTTGACGAGGGCCTCTCCTGCTTCGGTAGACGTCTTGCCGGCATAGTCACCGCAGGCTTCAGTCAAAATGCCAGGATGGAGAAATGGCTCTGACACCGAAGAGCTGGATGCTACTTCTACCGGCTCTGACACTGATCGAATAACAACTCGGGCTGCGTCTTCCGAGTTTTGCTTCCAGAATCCAAAATCTCGATTATCGTGCCCAGGCACACCCATAACGGCACCATGGCCGTAATCCCCGAGCACATACGGAGCCACGTAAATTGGCAAGGAGGCTTTCGTTGCGTCCGGCGTTTTTGGGTCAAAGGCTAAAGGGTTGATGGCCCGTACAGATGGCAATGCGTAGCCTGCTTTTGAGTCGGCCGCTAATGTTGGCATGGCTTCTAAGAACTTTTGCAACTCATTATCTGTCTTGGCGAGCTCTATAACTAACGGGTGATTGGACGCTAGGGCGATGTATTGGACTCCGAATAAAGTGTCCGGTCGAGTTGTAAAAGCTTCGATGCCTTCGTGATCCTGCTTGTCGAAGGACAACACGGGAAAGCGAATCTGGGCACCCTTTGATCTCCCCAACCAGTTTTTTTGCATTGAAACCACCCGCTCCGGCCAGCGCCCGTTTTTTGCAAGGACATCAAGATCGTCCAACAAAGATTCCCTAAATTCTGATATCTTGAAAAACCATTGCTTCAGCATTCTCTTCTCCACTTTGGCGCCTGATCGCCATGAGAGCCCATTTGAGTCGACTTGTTCGTTTGCTAGAACCGTTTTATCAACGGGGTCCCAATTGACAATGCTCTCTGCTTGGTAAGCGAGACCACGTTCATGAAGCATGAGGAATATGCGCTGGGTATGTTTATAAAACTCTGGATCGCAAGTCGCTAGTTCCTGGGGCCGGATGGTTAGATATAACCCAATATATGCTGCAAACGAGACTTACTCTGCTCCAATCCCAGCTTCCATTCATTCCTTTCAACTGATGCTTCATCTTTGCAATGTTATCCTTAGTCCAAACAGCAGGGTCAATCCCCCGTTCGATAGCTGCATTCTCTGCCGGGAGCCCAAACGCGTCCCATCCTATGGGAAGTAGCACATTGTAGCCCTGCATGCGCCGAAAACGCGCCAGCACGTCCGGTATGGTATAATTGCGAAAATGTCCCAGATGGAGGTTCCCAGATGGGTAGGGAAACATTGGCAAAATATACATCTTCTTCTCATCTTCCAAGGGCGCCGTCCCAGGGCCCTCCCTCTCTCCCCATATGTGTTGCCATTTCTTGTCCAGGGCGACTAAATCAAGCTTCGCAGCATGGGCGTATGTCCTGTGGGAAGTAATAGTAGTATTGTCGAGTAGGCTGAAGGTTGAGCTTCGCGTTGCCGCCTGCCTGTCATGGTGGCGCCATGAGACTAGCTGAGGCCGGTTCCAGCCAGTTCGAGATATCAGAGCCTTGCGCATTCTTTTCGCTCATGCATTGCGCCTCTTGGTCGTTGCTAATGAGTTGCCGCCATCAATAAATTGAGCATCAGCCAGCCTTGTCGGTTTCCGCGCGCCTTGAAAGCACGGACCATCTCTTAGTGTCTAGAGCGGCACAAGCCCGCTATCCATATCTGGTAATTCAAAAGGGTTCCAGTCAAAGGCACGCTGCAAGAACACAACAAACAAAGCTCTTTGCTTGAATCGACTCGACGCGCCCACTTTAACAAATCGAAAACTGCCACCGGGTTTGTTTGTTTCGACTACACATACCGACCTGCACGCACGCAACATGAATGGTGTATGATAGGACACCAAACAAGACCTTTTAGGTCAACCTTTGCATATTCACAGACGCGATGTCTCGATACACACAAGTAAACTACGATACCCGCGACTCTCTCGAGCTTGCATCACTTGCCTCATCTTCGCCAGATGGCCGCGCCTCTACAGATTCGAGTTCGTCACAAGGCGTCTCCTCCTCGAGGAAGCTTTCACTGGAAGCCGAAGACCCCTTAGATTCACATAACGCCGCGGCAGACGGCAGACCTGCGGGGCATAATAGGACATTTTCTGTGTCATCTGCTTTCGAATTCACATCCAACCTTTTTCCATTATCGTCAACTACTGCCAGCGGATATGCTCGAATAGGAGAGGCGATAGCCCCATCGGATCCCGCGACAGGGCTAGGTGGGGTGTCATTGGAGAAGCACAAGACGTTAACATACTTGAACGGGCTGTCGCTGATAGTCGGCTTAATCATTGGGTCCGGGATTTTCTCTTCGCCTGGCCAGGTTGTCACCAGAGCGGGCTCACCGGGAGCATCTCTGATTATTTGGGTAATCGCCGGAGTACTGGCGTGGACGGGGGCAGCCAGTTACGCTGAATTAGGAGGCGCAATACCGCTCAACGGGGGCCCACAAGTCTATCTATCAAAGATATTTGGAGAGCTGTTTGGATTTTTGTTCACATGGTGCGCTGTGGTGGTACTGAAACCGGGCTCAACCGCCATTATTGCAATCATTTTTGGGGAATACCTGGTGCGCGCGATTGTTGGTGCGGAAGCAGAGAGTGTCAATCCATGGATTAACAAAGGCGTTGCACTGTTTGGACTTTTGTCGGTGACGTTCATGAATTGCTTATCCACGAAGCTGGGAACACGTATTGGGGACATGTTTATGTTCTTGAAGTTTATTGCTTTACTAGGGGTTACGATTATTGGTATCGTTGTGGCAATTACCGGATACTCTGCATCAGGGGAAGCAAATAGCGACTGGAAAACCCACGGATGGTTTGAGGGTACGAGTACAGATGTCTCCTCATGGGCTGTTGCTCTTTACTCAGGGTTATGGGCCTTCGATGGCTGGGATAATGTACGTTTTTTCAACTCCAGAACCCGCAACTACTAACAGTTATAGACAAACTACGTTGTCGGAGAGTTCCGTAACCCGGGGAGAGACCTTCCTCGAGTTATACATACAGCAATGCCGATGGTTATCGCGAGTTACTTGTTGGCCAACGTTGCATACTTTTTCGTTCTTCCTCTCGACGCCATCAAGTCTACCAACACCGTGGCCGTTCTCTTCGGTGCCAAGGTATTTGGCACCGCAGGTTCTCTGATCCTCTCCCTTATCGTCAGTGCGTCTTGTCTTGGTGCGCTTAATGCGACTGCTTTCACTAGTGGCCGGCTGGTCTACGCTGCTGGCAAAGAAGGCTATCTACCCTCTATCCTCGGCAAGGTTGGTGTAGGCAATCAAGCCGAACAGCCATCACTATCAACGCTGCGGACGCGGTCTTGGTTGTCAAAGAAGTTGGCCGGACTGTTTGGCGACAGCGAGACAGGGCTGTTCTTTACACCCGTCAACGCACTGGTGTTTAATGCGCTCGTCGCAGTCGTGTACATCATCATTGGCGATTTCAGCACACTTCTCACTTTCTACGGCGTTGCGGGGTACACCTTCTACTTTTTGACTGTACTCGGCCTAATCGTTCTGAGGGTCAGAGAGCCACACCTGGAACGTCCATATAAGACTTGGATAAGCACGCCCATAATCTTTTGCTGTGTAAGTCTGTTTTTACTGAGTAGGGCCGTGTTTGCTGAGCCGCTGCAAACCCTTATTGTTGCGGCATTTGTGGTTGTAGGTATTCCGATATATTACTGGCGTATACGGGGTCGAGATCAGGTCTCTCGGAGGCAAAGCGAAAATGCGGAAAGGCCGTGGTGGAAGTTCTGGAAACGCTGAGATAACGAAGATAATTGTACTGTACATATACTGTTATACCCATAGATCACCTATAGACGCAATCATGCGTCTGTTGCCATATTAAATTTATGAAGTTTGCGAGCATTGGATGGCATCGGTGGTTATCACGTGATATGTTATTCAACCCTCCAGGAAGAAGGTGTGAACGTCAACATGTGGTCTTCGACGTCTTCGACATCTTCGACCAAGTTTCATTGCCGGCCGCGAATGTATCATCTCGACTTTTTGTTCCACTGCCTTGTCCTTGTCGGCGATCAATTGTGATCTGAGCGTCGCGTCTCACACCCATGCGTTGCCGTGTGCCGCGACCAACTGCGACAGCTTGGGTTTGAAGTTCCAGGGCCACTTTCGCCTTGGCTCCCACACCGGAGCAGGAGCTCGTTGACAGTCGATATGCAGGACATCGACAGCACCGATATGAGTAGGGCCTAAAATTTCCTGCTTTGATGTAGATTCAAGGATTTTCTTTTGCTAGTATCGACGTTCGTTCCCATGTCACATCGCACATAACGGCAGGCCATGCGCGCGAGTAAATGATGCATGGGATTTGTCGCACTTCAATATCAATCTAGACCAGCCTCTGCACTCGGACCAGAAGTTTCTTCGGAGCATCTACCTGAATAAAGGTAAATTGCAATAGATTGCTTGTGCATGAACTGCGGACCAAGGCCAAGCCGGAGGCAACGCTCTGATCCTGTCTAGACATGAACTGCGGACCAAGGCCAAGCCGGAGGCAACGCTCTGATCCTGTCTAGATTTCAGACGACCAAGGGACTTGGGGGGGGGGGTCTGAGACATCGTCACGTTTCGGAATCACCCCGAACGACCACAATCTTGACAAACTCGAGACTCGCAACGTTGAAGACTAAGAGGAGCCATGTTGCCAGTGCCCCATGAATGACTATCCGCATGGTCTGGGCTTATCGACACACGCACAAAGAAACACTTCGCCCATGATGAGACGCACGAAGGCGTCAAGGTGGCGTCAGCGATAGACTATCAGATAGATTGCTAGACAGAATGCGACCAGAGTTTGGACGCATTCTGCGCTACTCCACGTTTGGGGCAAAAAAACAACCTGGAAACGGCATTCCAGGCTTTTTTAGAGGAGAATAGCACAATAGTCTGGAAGATCCCCGCCAACATGTCCCACCCCGCCCGCGTCCAAAGCCTTGCCATGGCGATGGAAAAGGGCAGGCTCGGATTTTGAGTGACCCGTGTGCAGGGCCCTCGAACCTATTCTATCGTCATAGCCCCCTTGCCACAGTTTCGTTCTTATAATGCATTCCTCCCATATGACCAGGAGAGTACACAGCCTGGTGCTTTACGTTCTTTTTGTTGGCGACATCGATTATTCCCTTCTGTCGGCTTCATTGCTTTGAATAACATTGGTCATCTCTTCTGCTGGCACAGGACTTTCGTTTCTTGTTACAGTTTATCTTCGCCAACTAGCTATTTCTCTTCGGACAATATCCCAACCCTGAGTTTATCACTGCTGCAAGACCTTTTCACTCTCTATGACAGTTACAACACACATTGCTCTGATGGTCTTCACAAACGGCAATACACTTTACCGTTAGGCCAGTCACTCAAAGGATCACATCTCGACTCGGCTTCAACATGGTGAATGCGATATCTTGGTTAGAAAGAAGAGCCAGCGATGCGATCGCTATAGAGATATGGCAGGCACAGATGGGAACGGGTAGTGACCAAACAGAATCACAAAGACTGATATCAAGTCTTGTTTTCGAGAACAGCAAATCTATTCGAACATCTACAATCATTTTAGCATCATTCAACGGCGTCGCCGCTTTTGCCACTGCTTTCAGCATACTTTACGACTGTTATTGTACCTCTAAACGTTATGGGAACACTTCAAGTTCAAAGTATGACTTCCAGGACGCTCTTTTTAGTTACTTAGCTTACCTCTATTGTAGGAAGTTCTTTCTTTGGGCGATGCATCCTGCGGAGACATTTCCGCTTGTGCTCGCGTTAGGTATAGTTGTTCAGGCGATTATCTTCGCGGTGGCTCAAAGTTTCGGTCTGGAGTCCTTGATGATTGATCGTTGCAGTACTATCGCACAATTTGTATTTCCGGGTGAGTTACCAAGCTGCCACCATGAGACTGTCGCTGATAGCCCTAGCAACATTTTTACCTTCCTATATTCATATAGTTTTTGGTGTCGAGTGCGCAATACGATCGTTACGAAAGGAGCCATTTAAGCCGAGAGGCAAATACGACGTAACGATATGCATATCTGTCATTGTCTTGATGGCTATTGGCAGCTGGATACCGACACAGATTAGCAAACAACCAAACCATTGCTTCGCATCGTTGATGTGGTTTGTGACAAACTTTGGCGTTGCTGGACTCGGCATTCTCTCTGCTATCGCATTTTTCGCCATTTCTAGTTCAGTCGTCATCTTCTACCGCTTGTCGACGCACAAGGCGATTGACCAACACCAGCGAATCGCAGCATCTCGGGTGGTGTACTATCTTATCCTAAAACTGGTTGGACTCGTGAGTGAGCACTATTCTATGATATGGGGCAGCCTAACAATTTTTAGGCATTTGTAACACCTTGGTTTATCCAGATGACAATAAAAGAGCCAACCATTCTCACAGCCATGATGGCAACGGTGGTTTTGAATCTCGTTGGCCTCATGACAGGAGCTTTGCAGCTGTTCCTACGAGCAAACACTGCGACCACGTCCTTTCGACCAAAAGGAACTCCCGGTTGGAGCGGAAAGAAGCACGAGATACGAATGTGGGGCCCTAACGACCTGGGATTCGGTGGACATATTTTACAACCATTATCTGGTCCTCGCAGCCCTGTGTCCTCCACCAGTGAAGAGAGCTTCCCCCGTGAGAAATACTGGCCATCAACCTCGGAATCGTCACAGAGCCCCAGTCGTTTTGATATGAAAGCAAAAGACAACAAATTATCGTTCAGCAACCCATCTCCCGTAACACCCACGGGGCTCCCATCGAGGCCGAATCAAAATATTACCACTGGGTCCTCGCCGCCTCGATTACAGAGGCATAAGCAATCTCAATCATACTCCCTATTTCCAAATGAGGAGACATCTGTAAGCCCGTCGCGCTCACAAGAACGAAGCTCCATCATCTCAACCACAAAGCTTCCATCCACGACTTTCACGTTACCTCCTCCTAAAATAGATTTTCAGCCATCAGCCGAGCTTCAACCCCCGCCGTCATTGTTTGTGCCTCGCGGACACAGGAGAGACTCATCTATGGTTTCTTCCGCAACGGTACAAATTGGGATTCGACTGACGTATATGGATGAGGAACCGTGCCCGTTACTTACGGAAGACCAGAAAGCAGCACATGCCCAAAGTACAAATTCAAAATTACAACCTAGGTCTAAATCACCTGCGTTGCAGGTCCAGACCCAAAACTTGCCATCTCTGCAGTTGCAGCTGGGAAATGAACGTCTGTCTCCTCAAGAGAGAGCAGCTAGGATGAAAACGCTGCCCCCGGTACCGCGACCTAATGAAGCGCGGGTGGCGGAGAGCGTCTCCAGTGACTCCGAGAGCAACGAGCCACGGCTATCCCCTACGGTATACATGCCACCGAATAGGTCAAATACGGGTAGTACAAAGAGGATGCCCGCTGCAGAACAGGATGAGAAGCCGAGGGCAAGTAAGGCAAACTGGATATGAGTGTTATGAGTTATGGTGTTCTTCGATTCTTTACGAGTATATAGGGAACGACAAGGAGATTACTGGATGGGTGCATCAGACGGCCTAGATCAGGTGTTCGAAATTTCTGCTTCACTTGCTACGGCTGTGGTTGGATACTGGATAGGATGAACAGATTCATGGGTGTACGTATATACATGTAAAAGATAACGGCATGTGAATTGGAATTTTTGGAGGGTCACGTACGGCAATTAACGCTATTCGGATAACCATTCCACGTAAATTGTTTATGACTTCGAAATCTTCGTGCTTCCCATTTCATATTTATAAATTCCCAGGAGAGGCGCACATATTCAAACTGAGTTCGTTAAATCCACGACCAGTATTTATAAATGTATTCCATTCTCTGTTCAAGAAACCGGTACCATCAATCGATCGACATCGGCCACTTCAAGGAGTTAGCAAAACATAATCCCTAATGACGACTGACTGTGCCTACCGTATCCACCATTGTACGCCTCAAACTTAATCTCATTCGCCGAGCCGCTGTTCAATGGTACGGTTAAGACTGACGTCCCTGGAGTATTCCCATCTGAAGATGGTAAAAATGCGACTATGTTCGACACGCCATTGACTATCACGTTTCCGTATCTCTGTGACTTGTCCCCATTCTCATATTTGATCCGGATTGTCGTCATAGTAGAACTCGTACTCGAAATAGCAGGGAATGTTAACGTACCGCCAGACGAGCCGCCTATGTACCCGATGGATTTGCTTCCCGAGCATCCAGAGCAAGTTACGGCTTTGGCACCGCCTGCAATAGTGTTGGAGCTGGCTTCGGCTTCGGGAGATGTTTCTGAAGGTCCTCCAGACCAGGTTCCTGCGGATGGATTGACTACCCAATTGACCTTATTAGACTGTTTATGTGTTAGAGGTATTAGATAGTGTTTTCAAGAATTTGTAGAGCGGTACCATTGAGGCGGTTGTGCCTGAAATTGTCAGGGGCAACCAAATATAGGTAGATCTCATGAGGTTGCTGGACACCCAACGATCGCCCATATACCTTGTGCGAGTTAGTGACAGAGCGCTTGGCTACACTTTTGAAACTTACATGACAACCCCATTTATAGAAACCACAGAAGTGGTTTGGGAGCTATAAGTATTAGATCCAGAATCCGCAAACGTTTTCCATGCCGCCCATGGGCCGCTGAGACTGGTTGCTGTAGTGTACACGTTGTCATTTGCATCTAACAAAGCGATAAGTAAAGTACCACAGAAAATACTCTCGGCAGGTATTCTTACCCCATCCTATGCTTTGGGTTAGCTTTTATGGTGTGTCAATCTGAGGATGAAGGGACGGACCAGTTAGGTGTGAAGCAAACATGAAATATGTGCTACCGGACTTATAAATTGCCGGCGCCTCATAGCTACCAAACGTATAGACTTCAGATGCTACGCACAGATAATCAGAAGATAGTTTATCAATTCTTAGGCCGCTTGCCCGCTGTAGAGATGGAAAATTAGAGATGTAGCCCCCGTACGTAGTGGGGAAGGCTTACGTCTTCGGTGAGAAGGTAGGCAGTTCCATCGGTATCTATACGCATCAGTTGTAAATAGTGATTTTCAAGAGGAGCAATATATGATAAGCCACAAACCTTTGAATAGATTGATATCTCTGGATTGATGGCCAAGCGGTTGTGAAGAGCCGCTAGAGTGGTGTCATGTCAGGCCCTTCCTGTCACGGGTTGTAGATAGGATATAAATCTTACAGATACGTATAATCGCCGCAAACCGAAGAAGAAGTGGCAACTCCGGCTTTTGCTTCTCCGTAGGAGCTTGAATCGATATGCAACCACATGACATATTTAGACGTGGCAGAGTTGTAGATGATATGCGGCCTTTCCACAACACGACTGGGGCCCAATTCTCCAGAGGGTTGTAGAGTTAAGAGTTCATTTACAAAAGTCCATTGAACGAGATCCTTTGGGCAAGTCAGCGCGGATCCATAAGCAAAAATTGATTGTCGCGTACAGTACTCGAGTAGCAATTGATTGACTGGAAGGAGCTCCCATCAAGCTTGTTCTCCCCAATCAAATAATATGTTGAGCCATCTTGGATAATTTCTACGGGATCTTAGTTTCCAACGACTCCTTATCACGGTAGGCGCCCTTACCTCCTCCGTGAGCCTGCACATGCTGGTTCGTCCCCTTTGCGGTCCACGTTGATCCTGGGACCTATAGCACCCATCAATCACAGACCTTCGCTATTAGATGGCAAGGCATACAATCTGGAGGGTGGCCGATGCCACATTCATACACAACGCAGCTCCAAGCGCGACGAGGGACAACATATTGGGCAGTTTCGTTTCGCAACTTGATTCACTCAACTGTTCCATGGTGTGGGAGAAGCCCGCTTGTTATAACCCCGACGACCTCGGAAGATCTTATCCATATTGATATCTTCTAACATTGCCTAAATGCACAACGATGTCAGGTGTGCGTTATAAGGAATAATTATATTCGAAACGCCGAAGATAGATGAGTGGGTTCGGCTGGGTTAAGCTTAAAAGTATTTCCGATTGGCGATTGCTGGGCGCCGATCAATACGGGTTGTGTTTAGCTTTTGGTTCTGTGCCTCGGCCACACCAGAGACGATTGAGGACTTACAGAACCTAGGGCCTCGACTAATTTACATGTGCTGTTGGATAATAACGAATATATACCCTTTGGGGCTGGATTAAATTCTATGGAGATACCTTCGACATCCATTTGGTCCCAAGCAAGGGCAATTATTACCTTCGGCACCAAACTTATTTACAGATATATAAGTTTGCGGACAAACCCTGAGATTGTACCATCTGTCTCGTGAGATGCTCTAAAATAAATATTAAGTTAAGTAGTTTAGATCTACTTTTGCTAGAAAATAAAAATTAAAGAAAGGATTTGTTTTTGAAGTTATGCTCTGCTGATTTATTCTCAAATTTTAGTCGATTTAAACATGTGCTTTTGATGGCTACGAGAACTTGGCAGCGAATAAGCTGCTGCGCTATATCGTTGCCGGGAATCTTTGGATTTCAAGTTTCCCCAATCTCTGTTAAGAGTTGATGCTCAATCTGTCCTGGCACTTAATCAGGGCCCCGTCACGTGAAAAACACTCGTCATTGCGTTTGCGTGGTCGTGGGTTCAGTGTCAGTGTCGATCTGCCGATGTGGGGGCAGCCGGATATTTACCCGCAGTGCCGATCAGCCATTGGAGCTTGGACACACTCGTGGAAGCTGATGCCGACGGGCAATGTTAAGTCTCCATTTCCCCACACTTCCATCAGTTTAATCTATACCAGAGCCCATCACGAATGGGATTAATTTCAGCCGCGAGCGCAACGAATCACCATGTGATGGGGTAAACAAAATGTTCCGACAGTTATTGCCGGTGCATGCGGTGACGACCATGCAGGTACTTTAAATCCTTGCACCTATAGATACCCCCGCCCGTCCGGCAATTATACCAATATCATGCCAATCTACTTTGGCCACGCGTGGCAGCCTACATCCTGCCTCCTACCCATATGATATCCTCTTTCCACTTTCCCCGCATTGTCCACCCCCACTTCGAGGTCTGGGGCCGATGAATAGGCCATCCACCTGCCGGCCTTTGGGTGGAGTGGTAGAGCATCACTGCTTCGGCACATCCTTCAACCATTATGCTTCGAAAGCTCTCTGCAACCCTGGGATTTGAATCCATGCCTCTTATGTGCCCTTTGAGCCTTGTGACCGAGGATCACGGCCCGGTTGCGTCTTAACTTCCATTATGGTGCACTTGGCACCACAGTCCATCGTCACTTGGAAGTCTACGTCTCGCATTGCATTCCAGTACAGTTTTCCCTGAATTTTCCAAGCTTGGCCTTGATGACATTTTATCCGTCACGTCTGTACACTGGCACAACCATGGCCTTAATTTGAATCTTCGAAACCTGTATAAAAACATCAGCATCTCTCTCACACTTGGCAATCCTCCAACCACCTTCGTCCCGCAACTCGCCGTAATCTGCAGCCATGAAGCTATCTATCACTGCTCTCGCAGTCGCACTTCTTGCCCGAGAGGCATCAGCTCATTGTATGTCCCCAATCTCGATTAAGAATTCTGAATAGGCTCTTACAAATGCAGATATCTTTGAATATCTGACTTATGGTGGCACAAAGTTTGCTCAATACCAATATATCCGGAAGAACACCAACTATAATTCTCCCGTCACCGATCTCACCTCTAATGACCTCCGATGTAACGAGGGCGGTTCAGTCGGTGCTGGGTCCACCATTTCTGTAACTGCAGGTTCATCTGTCACCTTCACCGCTGATGTCGCGGTTTACCATCAAGGCCCTACCTCCTTCTACATGGCCAAGGCTAGTAGCACTGCTGATTCTTTTGACGGCGCCGGTAACGTCTGGTTCAAAATTAAAGATATCGGCCCGACCTTCTCTAACGGCGCGGTCACTTGGGATCTTGGACTCACCTACAGCGTTACCATCCCCGCCAGTGTACCCAATGGCGAATATCTTCTCCGTATCCAACAGCTTGCCATCCACAACCCGTGGCCTGCAGGAATTCCTCAGTTCTACATAGAATGTGCACAAATTTCAGTCACAGGCGGCGGCAGTGGAGTCCCAGGCCCCTTGGTTGCTATCCCGGGTGCTTTCCATGATACTGATCCTGGATACACTGCCAACATCTACAACGGCCTAACCAGCTACACTGTTCCAGGACCTGCTGTCTGGACTGGTGGGAATAGTGGTGGTAGCAACACCCAACCTGCTACGAGCCCAGCGACTACTGCACCAGCGACTACTGCACCAACGACCACTGCACCACCTACGCAGCAGACATCTACGACACCTCCAGTTTCTGGGACAGGCGCAGCCCTTTATGGGCAATGTGGAGGAACTGGCTGGACTGGTCCAACCACCTGCGCTAGCGGCACTTGCAAGGCTACGAATGAGTGGTACAGCCAGTGCTTGCCATAAATCAGAGCGAGCGAATCTGTGAAGGGTGCATGATTGAAAGGATATTGCACGTCTGTTGTAGATGTCAACTGAGAACTGAAACAGGACGAAGGACTGTTTGAATGAGGCTTTTATTGTACATAGTTTTACTATTATCACTTATACGACATAACATTATTCTAAATTACGCTTATACATCGTCTCGTTACAATTTGTGGCTACGTTTGCATCCCCCTCCCACTCTTGCTGCCAAATATCCCCAAGTGAAATTCTGTCCATAACTGAAATAGGAGATATGGAACGGCCTCCAAAGGCAACATGGCCGGCATGTAGAAGCAGAAGCCGGAAATGGCATCTAAAGAGACTATCTCAATAATATTTGCGAATAATACGACACATCTTCTAATAAAGTCACAGACAGTTCCCTTAGATTTTGTTCAAGCGAAGACAGGTCATAAAGGCGCGGGCTGTTTACGTATGTACATATATACAATAACGCTAGATGTATGTGCAAGGATACATAATTTACCAATCCACCTCTTCGCGACGTCCATCTCTATATATCCTCATCGGCTCTAACTGGAGAACTCCTTCTTACCAAGCACTCGGTTTTCCAATCTATGGCAAGCATTGACTGTACCACTCGTTGGTTGCCTTGCAAGTGCCACTAGCGCAGGTAGTTGGTCCGGTCCAGCCAGTTCCTCCACATTGCCCATACAGAGGCGCACCGGTACCAGAAACTGGTGGTGTCGTGGATGTTTGCTGAGTAGGTGGTGCAGTGGTAGTAGGTGCAGTAGTCGCTGGGGTCGTAGCAGGTTGGGTGTTGCTACCACCACCGCTGCAGCTGAAAACCGAAGGGCCAGGGATAGTGTAGGAGATAGGTGACACATAGAGGTTGAAGAGAATTCCCGGGTCAGTGGACTATGTCAACTTAGCAATTGTTCATCATCATTGGAGGGGGCCGTGGATCATACTTTGTAAGCACCTGGAAGGCTAACAGTCGCAGGAGAAACGGATCCAGTGCCGCCAGTGACATTGATCTGGGCACATTCCATGTAGAACTGTGCGCCATTCGCGCTACTTGCAGAGTGGAGCGCAATAATTTCACCACGGAGTAGGTATTGACCGTTGGCGATACAAGACGGGATTGGGATGGATTGAACACCGCCACTTGAAATCAACTTGTCCACGGCCCAAAGTCCGGTGGAGGAGTCGTAGCCTTCCTGCGATATCTTAAACCAGCCACCGCCAATTCCGGTATCAGTCGTTGCATCGGAAACTTTCTTCATATAGGCCATGACAGGGCCCTTGTGGGATGAGTCGATGACATCGGACGACGTTGAAGTCAGCGTGTGGCGCCAGTAGGTTTGCACGGTTGAGCCGGCCTTAACATCGATAACGACGTTGCTTGGGGTGGTCGGGTTAGGACCTCCATTGCAGGCTATGTCGCTAGTGCTAACATCTGTGATGGGGCCATCATATGAAGGGACGCGGATGCCAACTCCAACACCGTTCACAACACCGTTAGACACAAGGTTGGTCATGATGGTGTGGGCCGAGGCTCCAGTGAGCGCTGCAGCGGCAGCGATTGAGGATGAGAACTTCATGTTGGAAATTTGACGGCTTGGAAACTGCAGAAAGGAAGGAATGGAGTGGTACACGGAATGAAATGCAAACAGAGCGCGGGAAGGGAGATAAATATAAGAATGAGAATAGCGAGGCCTACTGTCAAAACTTCCCTTTCACGGCACAGAGAAGCCAGAGTCCCGTCTTGGTATCTCTTGGGTACTCTCAGAGTATTGAAGTCGGGCATGTGCACTGGCGCTGGCTTGCCACCATGCCATGCTTTGGTTGAAGTTATTCATCCGCACACGCTAGACCTGGCGATAGACGTCCACCAGAACGGCTAGAACAGCTGGAATCGCATGGCGAGGCGCGGGGCATGAAACCATACAAGGATGCAGGGGGCATCGAAATGAATATTAGCAGGGGAATGATTGCGGAGGACACTTTCCGCTATATGGGAGCCACTCTTTTTGGCACCTCTAATAGCTTGGCGCGTCATGTGTTCTTTATGAGTCGGAGACATCGTTGGTTTTATCCATATTAAACATATCCACATTGAAAATCCGGGACACTGCCCGGATAGCCACGTGATAAAATGAAAGCCAAGCCGGCTGGATCCGACAATAGCATGGAAGATTACCTGTCTCCCCATTCCCTATTAATAAATTTGGTTGCACTGGTGTATGCGTGGCATTAAATCTAAGTTCAAATGTGCGTTGTGGTTACGAGTTGGTGGTGTTTCGGATTAGTCACGCCTAGTTATAGAAAATAAAAAATTAGAATTTTACATTTAATTATGTAGATTGGCCCTTACTTTCCTCTATCGTATACCAGTTATGGGACTATTTACCTATTTGCCAACTGCGATGGCGACCGTAATAGTAAAAACTATTGTACAACAGGGTACCGTGATGACGGTTCGTATTCCGTCGTACGACGGTTATCAAAATGGGCGATCCGTCGCCGGTAAGGTATTTCTCCAAGCGATTAGGATTAACAAGTTAATCGAACGTACATTTCAAGTGAGGATCTAAACTATAGAAAAGCCGAATGTTCATCGCAACCTTTCTTCTATCCTACTCCGAAATATAGGGGTCGCTTGGTTAAGCCCTAGACAGAAAGCTTGGTTTCTAATCCTGGTTCCTGACCACGCATCGCTACAAAACTTGAGCTTGGGCTTGAGACATCACGGTGAAACATTATGCAGTTAGTACCAGTTGTAAAACTAGTACAAAGCCAGCAAATCATGTGTGAAGTCACTATAATCAATCGCGGATCACCGGGATATCAAGACGCCACAGCTGCAGTATAAATCTGTAAATGATACCGCTGGAAATCGCTATCATTTAACGCACATCGGCGGAGTTTTCGGATGCAGAGGTTAAAGTGGCTGAAACATTTCTCTCTGGTGCCAGCTGTAATTATAAGCTAGGCGTAAAAGATGGGCGAGCTGGGATTGTGAGTAGCTTTCCTCTTCAAAATTATATATATTTTAAAGATGCAAAAAGTGCAGTAGTGATCCGTTTGTGACGCTGTTAGTCACTAGTAAGCCATATGTTAATTAACAGCATGTTTGATTGTCGTTTAGGGGAGGTTATGAAGTTAATTGTTTAAATATATTGTAGAAATCGAATTTTTGTACAGCACATTGTTTTATATTTCTCAAAGGCGAGGTTGCTCAACGCCCAAAAAAGATCGCACAAGGCGATGGTTTCCCTTACTTTAAGACATAATCCATGCTGATATTATCTAGTGCAAGAGTTCACGAGAATGCCGATGAGCCACGCAGCAGCATGTCTGTGGTTGAATGGGGCTATTATACGTTGTGCGGAAAGTTATAAATTAGGTCCTCATTGCCTTGAAAAACTCTGTTAAAACGTAGAAGACAAACTACAAATATTCGCTGCTGTCGAGTATCATTGAACATGCGTTTGATTATTGCTTACATCTCTCTTCTTCTTTTGCGTGGAGCGAAGGGAGCCTCATTCCAAAACTATGCTTCCAGCAACCCCCGAGAATCATTTCTCCACGAGATTCTAGCTGAATCGATGTACCCAAATAGCCCCACAACTCCAACCCCAAAAGACATACCTCTAAAGGTTGGTATTATAGGAGCTGGCGCCGCGGGTCTCTATGCGGCGGTGCTGCTCGATTCTTTGGGCATCGAGTACGATCTTATCGAGGCGTCGGATCGAGTTGGTGGAAGAATTTACACCTATCGTTTCAATGAGACTGCGTGGTCGGAATCGAACCCCGATGACCCCGACTATTATGATTACTTTGTTAGTATAAACCCCATTTTTGAAACTGCACTGCTAATATTTTCAGGATGTTGGGGCGATGCGATTTCCAGGCATGGACTACATGGCTCGAATCACGAGGTCTTCGAACAACTCTCTGATACCATACATCAACGCTCATGTTTCATCTCCAAAAGATAAGGTCGTTCAAGTCCCTTATATCTTTACAGCGAATAACACATTCCGCCTATACAACGAGGTACTTTTATACAATCAGGATCCTCCCACTGCGGATGCCTTTAATACCGAACTTACAGACAACGGCACGGTCGATGCACAGTTTGCTCAACTTGATCCCACAAAGGTGTGGGCATCAGTAACTCAGAATCTCACCAGTGCCCTCTCTGCAAACTTCACGGAAGGATTTAACTTACTCATGGAATATGACTCCGAATCTATTCGTTCATACCTGCTGTCCCAGGGCTATACTGGTCCTCAGGTTGATTGGATGGAAACTATCGACGATGCTACGGATCACTATGACATGTATTCAATGTCTCAAGGTGTGCTCGAGCAGTGGGTCTTCACCGAGTCGAGTCTTGATAACTGGACCTGTATTAACGGAGGGATGGACCGTATCACGCATGGAATGGAGCAAATTATCAGCTCTAAGCCAATTCTAAATTCCCCGGTCACTGCCATCAAGCCAGCCTCAGGTGGACAACTGAGTGTTGAGATCGAAGACGGCAAGGAGCGAACATATGCTCATGTTATTTCTACAATTCCGCTTGGGGCACTTCAAATTGTTGATCTAACGGAACTCGACCTTGGTTACGCGCAGCGACATGCGATAAGAAAACTCAACTACGACCCCTCTCTAAAAATTGGCATTAAATTTAAAACTCGATGGTATGTATATATTTTGGTGTCTTGAAAGTGCATGTACTTACAGCAACTAGGTGGGAGAAACTCCCCGCCCCTTTCAAGGGGGGTCAATCATACTCCGATCTCCCAATCCGCCGATGCGTCTATCCCAGTTATGGCTTTGACCTCCCTGATGACACTGCACCAGGCACCATGATAGCCTCATATATATGGGGTCAGGACTCTTCTCGACTAGGGGCGTACCTTAGGACCCCAGAAGCTCGAGATACTCTTGTAAAGGTTGCACTCCACGATCTTGCCGCCATGAACAACGTTACATTAGAATTCATCGAGTCCGAGTATCTCGACTATTATGCTTGGGACTGGTACCAGAATGAATGGTCTGTCGGCGCATTTGCCATATTCACTGCGGGCCAATATCACGATGTCATGCCATCGCTAATGGTGCCTGCTGAAAATGGCCACTTGCATTTTGGTGGCGAAGCATTGAGCAGTGGGCACGCATGGATCATTGGGGCAATCAACTCGGCATACAGAACTGTTCTCGAGGTGCTGAAGACAGAAGAGAGGAATGATCTTATTGAGAAATTGGTTCAAACTTGGGGGACGATTGATGAGGTCGACCTGGGATGGTATACTCATATTTAGGTTTAATCTAGTATAGTTGAGTATTAATGTCAAGTGCCATACCCTGTGTGGTTTTGATTATATGACTTTTTAATATTGTAGCTTGCACAATTATAATGGATAATTGTAGGAGGGTATAAGGTTGCTTATTTCTCAATCATGTGCCAAAACTCACTAAACGTAGAAGATGGGTCAAGATTTTCGGAACAGATTAACTTGTAAGTAGATTGGCCGAGATCTATACGTCTTTCTATTTTGTGGCACACTTTCCGTACAAGCTCATCTTTCATCCCACAACTACCGAGAGGTCGATTGCCAACCCGGCGGTCTCAGTCTTGCTCGCAGAGTCTTTCAAAATGACATCTGCGGCCTTTTCACCAATCATATACACAGATGCAACAGGGAAGAACCCTGGGACCTGTGGGAAAACACTGGCGTCGACGACACGGAGTCCCTTGACGCCACGGACTCTAAACTTGCCATCTAGAACGGCCATCGGATCGCTGTCCTCACCAATTTTCACAGTGCTGCTGGCGTGGTGGCCCCAAGATTCGTTCTTGATAAACTCCTTGATGTCATCATCTGAGGTGATATTTGGACCTGGGATAATCTCTGTGAAATCATTGTTCGGTGCAGCGATATTCTTGTAGACCTCGCGCATCCACGCAATACCCTCCACCTGTGGCTGCAAGTCCAGATCCTCAGCGCCCGCGGTGCCAGCATCAAAGTAGTTGAAGTTAATCAATGGCGTGTCCAGTGGGTTGGTCGATCGGAGAGTCACAGTTCCGGCCTTGTTGTGCTCATGTGCCTTTAGTGAGAGCCAAGAGAAATGCTGGTGGTCCGCAAGCGCGGCAGCAGTGTAGCCCTGGAAGTAGCCCCAGAATTTAATAGGGCCGCCAAAGAGGAACGTGTCTCTTTGTCCACCGGCAACAGTGGATTTGCGGATGGTGGCGACGGGAATAAGATTTGTGGCATAAGTACCCTTTCCTCCGGCATCATTGCTGCCAGTGGTGTACTGTTCATAACAGGCATCGTCGGCTGTGGAAAGGAAGGTGCAACCCTCAAGAAATTTGAAGTCGGATTCGTACTTGACGACAGTGGAGATCTCATAATGATCTTGGAGATTGGTTCCAACACCTGGGAGATCGGCAACGACGTCAATCCCAAAGCTTTGCAGCTCTTCAGCAGGGCCGATGCCGGATAATTTCAGGATCTGGGGAGTGTTGAAAACGCCAGCTGAGAGGATAACTTCTCGGGTTGCGTCGATGGATCCAGGCGTGCCGGCAGTCGCCGAAGATGCGCGGGGGTCAGCACTGTACTGGCTCGCGCCATCCAAAAAGTCAACGCCAATTGCAACTGGCGTAGTGTCGTTGGAGAAGCGGATCTTAGTGACAAAGGTGTTGAGCTTGATCTCCAATGCGTATTTCTTGGAACCATCAGCATTGACGGCGTTGGCAGTAGCAAGCAAAAAGTCCCGTGGGCTGCTTCGAATGCTATTTCTAGCCGCAATAGGAAGGCGATAGACCCCATCAATGGAATCGCGACCAACATAATCGGTGTTCATGTCAATGGGGAAGATATCATCTAGGTCTGATTCGGTCTCGATCGTCTTCTGCGGAGTGCCATGCGTCACAGCGGAAACTGCACTATATATGGCAGTGAGCTTGGGGTCCTGCATAAGGAGCTCGTCGGCCGCCTCGCTGACACCGAGCCAACCGTCAAATCCATGGCCAGCCTTCTCAATAGCACTAGCGTTGGCGAGGTATTGGTTATCCTCGAGGAGTTTCCAATACTTGCGCATGTTTGCTGGGGCCCACGATGCGTCGCCAGTCAGTCCCTGAATATGGCTCCAATCCTCTTGGTGAGGATAGACCGTGACCAAAGCGTTATGAGCGGCGCATCCGCCGAGAGTCGCTGCTCTTGGGTACCAGATACCCTTGAAGGTAGATCCATCAGGCGGACTTGTCCCGACGTACGTCTCGCCCGAGGGAGTTTCGTAAGTCGCCTTGCTGTTCAGTTGTTCTCTGGTATCATCGGGGTAATGGCGGACGAAGAAATCCCAGGACATGGGCTCGTATTCGCTCGCGGCTGCGAAGAAAGCTGGTATCGATTCCTGGACGCTTTCGCCCTGGTCGTCACCTGCCTCAAGGAGGAGGACCTTGGCGCCATTGACAGCAAGCCTCGCGGCAAGCGTTCCGCCTCCGGCACCAGATCCTACAACGATGTATTCATAGCTGTCTAAGTTCGCAGCGCTGGCATCGCGCTTCTCGGAGTTACTATCGAAGTGATTAGGACAGAGACAGCTGAGCTTGCGGTAATTGACCTACTCTGAAGTCGTTGGGACAGATGCAACTAAACTGGCAGCAATTGCAAAGAAGCTAATGGTACGAAGGACGAGCATTGTGGAGGATGAACACAGAACTTCCAGGGATGAAGGATATCTTGTCTTAGCTGTTAACGGAGAGCGTTGGCCTTTATGTAGGATGGCGCCGCTTCGACTTCGATAACGTCAAGAGCCAAGATTTAGAATTGGGAATTGGGAACAGGTGCAACGGTTACGCAACGGCTGTGCGGATAGTGGCCATCTCCATATTGTGTGGGTTATAATCTCAGTGCAACCTTGATGCAGACAATGCGATCGAGTTACCCCTGTGCCAGCAATGGTTATCTCCATATTGTGCGGGTTGTAATTACAGAGCAACCATGACAGGACGACGCAATCCATTTACCCCTGTTCGACCGTCTCCTAGGAACGTATGCCATGTCTGCGTTAACAGTGGTAATCTCCAAGTCATGCGGGCTGGGTTATAATTGCAGAGCAACCTTAATAAAGACGGTGTAAATGCGTTACCCATGTGCGAACAGTTGCCTTCTCCACACTATATCGTGTGGATTATAATTGCAGCGCACTCTTAACAAGGCAATGTGATACAGCCAACCCCTGTTCGAGTAGATTTGTGTATCGAACATAACTTTACTATGAACGGAGGATTTGGTGCAGCAAAAATAAGGGTTCAACGCAAATGTCAGCCGTTGGACTATCGCCTTGGCGGGGTATACTATATCGACAGTAAGTGGAGAAGACTTCTCGACCTTGTCTCCCCTGACTCCATGTGAGTCCTCGTATTCCTGCTGCTTGAGCTCATGCTGTGCTTTCTGACAACTACCGAAAGCTAAACCAGGCGTTTAACGGGAGACAACCCCACCTAACGGCATATCCGGAGTAATGAGACCTTCGGAGATGATTCTGACGGAATGGGTCCTGGTTAGCACGTGGGTCAACGTGCCGCCGATGAAAGAAGAAGCGCCGAAGTCAGCATTACCTCCAGTTGTACGCATGGCAGTTCTCCAATATTTCCACCTATATGGTATGCGCTGCCGCATAGGGTGTGGGGTTGACGACGTTGGTGCCTCGGTCATTGTGATATTATGCGCCAGATGCCGATCTATACCGATATAGTAGCTTACAAGTTGCGGCGTGTATCTTTGGCCAAAAGAGGGGCTGTTAGTAGCTGTTTCGTATGGCCAAAAGGGGGACAAAAAGAGGGACAAGGGAGGACGGCTTGGTTTCGCGTGGCAAAAGAGGGGCTGTTTCGCGTACCGCTGCCAGAGATGGCCATCCTGCGAAACGCGCTAGGCCCGGATCGATGGCACTATTATTTTCTAAAGCTCACTGCAAATTGCAGTACGATTAAAATAGGAAGTTCCTTTGAAAAGGGTTCAACTCCGGGCGAAGGCCCAAATCTAAGACGTGCAAAGGCGTACAAGGTGTGTTTTCTGGTATGCCTTGAAGTGCATGGTATAAAGTTGGAAGTGGTGGTAGGGATTATTGTAGAGTATACATTGTACGATCTTACTCTCAAGGCTTGGCATCTGGAGTTCATTTTTTCCGCCCTAACCTCGGCTAGACTTGCCTCTCCTATAATTTTGGCTTTCTTCCCCTGTTGTATAGATACGATTGCACTTTGTGGCATACCACGGCTTGTTGCCCTGCTACATATATTGATTCACAGCGATCTGCGCTTCATAGCTAGCAAGCTATCAGCGGTATGGGGATCAGCAGTTCGAGACCACCGGCCTGAGGGGAGAGCGCCAGACCTAGACTGTGAACTTGATTTGAGATTCAGGGTAAACCGCGTAGATCGGCATGATCCGTTGTGGTTTATTACAGACTGTGCGATTCAGCGTCCTAGCAGAGTAAGTAACCATATAATTGCTGATATAGATTTCATTTGATACACTGAACTATATGTGACAAAGTACATTTTCAACAAAGCTATATGCAGAACTACTTGCACAGTGTACTCTAAAGCAGGTCGGCCAAGAAGCCGTTCGAGAAGGATGGGCTCGAGCACAAACCTTTGGAGTAGACTGTGGTTCGGTCCCATGGATTGGTTTGGGGTTGATTTTCCGACAGGGTGGCGCAAGCCATGGCCAACTATGTCCCAGCTGGGACGAGGTGGGCATGACCGTGAGACAATACCATCTGCCGACGCTTTGATATTTTCATGCACAGCATAGACCCCCCTATAACATGGTTCCCATGTAAATAAGATAAGACACAATATAGACACATTAGGAAGCCCGACACAATGTAGCCCGCCACGGTCTGCTCGTCGTCGCACAAACACACGTGGGCACTCTACGCACATGCACTTCCATCTTATCTTGCCCAGATCTGACCCCTACCATGCCGTCAGCCTTCCAGGGCGAAAAGCATGGCATAAACCTCCCACGGTGAAGTGCGGATGGACCGTGCCAGAGCATTTACAGCAACTGCATACCGACAACCCGCGAATTCTAGCAAGGATATCAGAAGCAATAGGACCGGTGAATACTTCGTGAATAGGTCATTCTGGAATTAAGTGAAGTATCTGGCATAAAAAATGGTATCATCGCGGGTATCATCGCACACACCCATCCTAGCAGTAAACTTAATGCCTCGTCTGTGTCATGCCCGTGGTCTTCACAATCCCCGTCCTCCAGGCCGGCGGCTCGTCATCACTGCTGTTCCCCCTCAACTGTGCATCGCTGTTATTCCATCCCCCCGGGTTCGCATTCCCATCATGCGAATCCCTCTTCATCTGCCCGATCTCCATATCCACATCCCCCTCAATGACCGTCGTGACACCGCCAGTCTTGCTAATATCGCTGCGTAGCGCAAACGCCTCGTTCGTGTTTTTGCTGCGGATATACCCCGATTTGGGCCAATGGCTCGAGGCTGGGGCGGAGCTGCCACCAGTCGTGCCCTTGCTGCCGGCGAAGAAGACGCGGAAGAGCGGGCGCAGGGTCGCGGCGGCGGAGGCGACGATTCCGATGCCAACCTCGACGGTGGACCAGATCGCGACGTCCATGGTGGAGTAGAGGAAGTCGCCGATGTCGGCCATGCCGCTGATGAATGGGATGCGGATGATTGTAGCGGTTGAGGCACTAGGGATGGGTTAGGTCTGATCTGATTATTGCGGGGAAGGGAGTGGAGGATGCTTACATGCAGCCGACGGCAAGAATGGCGGCGACGGAGAGTTTGGTGCGGAAATTCATTTGCAGATTCCAAACCATGAAGGCAGGGAGGATGCCGAGTGTCCAGTCACCGATACAGGAGATTGCAGAGTAGCCGTAGAAAGCCTGGACAGTGATGTTTGGGTCGATGCAGGTGCCCGATCCACCGGTGTACTGGGTCCAGAAATATGCCGAGGGCCGACACTGCAGGACGAAAAGGAGGAAGAAAAAGGCAGAGTAGGTTTCTGTGACGATGATGACAGCCCAGATGATAACTTTGTGAGTCCTAACGACGGCGATTCGGAGCAAGAAGACGCCAATGCTGAGTTTGAGCGCCATGCAAGTCAAGATGTAGGCAGGTTCGCATGCCCACCACCACTGAGGACGAGATTAGCCTAGACTCTCGTCTTGCCAATGAGAACTCCTTACCTTTAAGCCCACCGGGAGCACATCGTTGGGAATATCTTTAGCATGCTGGCCAGTTCCATTATGGACGCCAGACATAGCAAAGGTGCTGTACAATATAAAGAGGACCTGCAAGTATCGTTAGCATCCGTGTAAGTCACATACGAGAATGGAAAAAATGGCGTACCCAAGCGGCGAAGGCAGTGTAGTCGTCCAGTCCAAAACTCTTCACAATGCATATCCGAGTATAGCATCGTAAGGCAATGGCGATGGTACTTAATGCCACGAACAAGCCAACCGTCCCGAGGAGTTCAGGTCCTCGACCAGCTGGTGCTATTGGCATGACGAATTGAGAGAGACGTCAGAGACGTCACAAAACTCAAACTAGATGTGTCTCCGACAGGCGTTGGGCGTTGGTCGAGAAGGATTGCGAGTTGCGATTTCGATGAAGATGGTGGGCTTGGGTCTAGACATATAATACTCTAGCTTTCTTGTCATGCCGTCAATCTGTATCTGGCTGTCTGTCGCGTGTGCCGTTTGTGGAGAATCCCCATTTGTGCTTCGCCCGGTGTGCCACCATCACGATCCCCACTGCGGTCCCTGAAGCACTAAGTGTAGCTAGGCACATGTAGACCAGGAGATTGGCGGTGTTGATCAGGGGATAGTAGGGGAGGCGTTATCTGGTTTTCTTGGAGAACGGCACATAATTACTCTAGGATAGGACCACTGGTGTTATGGACTGGGGCATGATACTGCACTTACCGTGTACTAGATGAGCCATAGATTGACGAACCAACTGGATGGAATGTGCTATTACCATACCATGGTACAGTACGGCGCCATAAGTATTCGTACAGGTCTGTGCTTTTCCCATACAAAAAGACACTCGTTTACTGCAATTTGAGCACAGACCTGTACGAATACTTTTGGCGACGTACATTTCCATTTCGATCTCTGGCCCACTTTTGACGAGAGGAAGGATCTTTGCTCTCCCTCCTCCCGCTTTGACGCTTTGACCGTGTACGCCGACGTTTCCGAAATTTATATCACGGCAAAACGTCGGCAGAGAGCTGATGCCATGTACTTACTGTACGTACATAGTAAGCATGAGTACAAGCATGTCAATACTGTACAGGCTCGGCAGACTGTTCACAGAAGCATCTCCGAATGCCAAGTTTACTCTCATCGATAGCCGCTCCGCTCTGTTCCGTGTATGTTCCGAATGAATCGTGTCGTGCCTTTACTATGTCCCGTCCCGTCTCAACAATCCAATACATACTACGTGCCATACGGCATGAGTGGCGCATGAGTGGCGTTGTGCGAAGGATCAGTAAGGCCTGGAAGGAGATCCAGGGGATCGGTAGTTCCACAGAGGCAGGAAATGCGGGGAAAGGGGAAAGAGCGACAATACTGTGTGAAGAATATTGTCCAAGAACTCCATATTTTGCCCGAAAATCTCCGGGAGGGGGGCGCGTGCGTGGCCTAAGACTGTATAGCCAAGACTATGGTACACTAGCCAAGACTACCAAGATTGCCAAGAATACCGAGGCCCATATTGACCCCGCACCTGCATGATAGATCTAGGTGGCCAATTAGAGCCCCTGTCAAATTGATGTGAGAATCAGAGAATCAACATCAGTTCGCCTATACTAACCATACCCAGCACTAGTGAGGGGGTCCATTGTTATGGAGTTAAGAGCTACTGAGAATTTGCCCAGAGCAGCCCAGAACTAAATCTCAACCACTCTACTGGCATTACCGGCGCCCTACCTATATTAGTATTAGTAGGTATGTGCCGGCGTTGCATAGTGGCTGGTGTTACAGCGGTTGGTGGGCCTAACAACTTTGGCGCTCGCCCCCAAAGACTCCAATCTGTCAGGTCCCTAGAACAGCCGCTCCCCAATCCGGTTGACCAACAAGAAGTCTGCGATGCATTATACAAGGGGCCTGGCAATAGCTACGATTACGAGTCTGACAGCAGGCAGTTGGCCTATTTGCAGGGGAACGGAGATAAAACAGTATGAAAGGCTGATCGTATTCTTACTCGTAGCTTGCCACTGTCAATGATGACCTCAAAACCGCCATTAGAAAACTAGGGAAAGGCCGAGGTAGAGTCTGTTAAGGCAAGATCGTCATCATCTGTTGTGAGACAATAAACCCCTTACTACTGCTAATTATAACGTAGGACCTTCATGTCATTATTGGTTCCACGTTATTCCAGAAAAGGCATAAATCGACGAGAGGTATAGAAACTACTCTCTCAGCGAAGTAACCCAAGCAACCTACGCATTTCGTTGACAGCTCCTCGGAGAAGCGCAGAGAGGCAGCAGTGATCCTGCCGATCTGCATAGATGCTGGGCACTCCAATCCTCACTTGTGCTGCCCAGAAGTCTGAAGAGGGACTGTACGTAGCTGAGAATTAATGCTAGCAAATTATATCTCTTTTAGACCTATTTCCAAGGAAGCAGCTTCTTAAAAGCCTATAATACGGCTATAATATAACAATCCCAGCCCCGAGTGAACCCGAGGGATTCAGCGCCTTGATTTTTGATCAAGGTTGCTGCAAACATTACCGTATGCACGGTCCTCGTCCACGCTCTTGGGTGCCATGAGTCCGTGCAATCGGTGGCGTTCGAAACAATGCGTTTATCAAATCACAAGCAGCACAATGTGAGAACTCTGTTAAAGTGCAAGGTTCTCTTAATTCAGCTCTCAGTAGCCCATGGGTATAATCTCAAAACATAGCAAAAACAGACTCCGCCTTGCCAAAAACCTCCATCCGTCTTTTTCCGTCGAGGTCTTCTATACTGACACTGACCATTATAACCCCCCAAACCATCAGCCCTTTCTAAACACCCTCTTCGTCCCCCCAACCTGTCCGAGCGCCCCAAATCCATCTTTACTACTCTCCACACTAACCTGCCGCACCTTCTCCACAACCCCGTCAACCCATATCTTGCGCCCCTCGTCCATCTCGCCCTTCTTATTCTTTGGTCCCGAAGGCCCAAGATGCACCTCCTCCCCATCAGGCCCCACGCTCCATGCCTGGCGGGACACGGAGCGGGCCGGAGGCGTCTGTCCCTTGGCTGCATTCGCTCGTAGCGTCGTGCTCGTGAATGGCAGCGGCATAGACGGTGAGCGCACGGAGTTCTCCCTGCTGTCCGCCACGTCCGAGACCCTCGCACCACGCTTGCGTACCTGCAAGCTCGAACCTGGTCGGCTGCCCATCGATGATCCGGGGCGGCTCCCAGGGCTAGACCAGACATTCCCATTGGGGCCCGTGCGCAGCATCCCAGGCGCGGGGTTCAAGCTGCCTATGCTGCCCATGCGTGGCCTACCGCTGTTGGTGGGGAGTTCAACTTGGATTTCGCCAGAGCGCTCGGCGCGCCGTCCGTGGTGGCTAGAGTATTCCTTTAGATATTCGCCAAGATCTGCCCAGCCGCCGCCAACACGGACCATCACGCGCTCGCCCCTCTCGCCTACGAGGCGCACGAAAAGTTTGATTGGTGGATCTCCAGTGCTGCGCATCAGATGGTAGAGTTGGATATCAGAATTGTTCTGTTGCCGTGGGCGGGACAGCCGAGACTTAGCCGGTGCAAGAGTGAATGATGGTGTTGGTGCTCTTGAATAACTTGGCCGGGGTGCAGGGCTGAGAGACGGGCGGGACGGTCGCTTCCTGATGGTGTGCTTTGGCTTCATGGGAGACTTCTGTGGAGGAATCGGCGCATTGCTGAGCTCGATCCTTGCTGGGATTGAGCCTAGAATTTCGCTTATTTGTTGCTGAAGTTGATCGTCTGAAATTTTTGCAGGGCTTGCTTGGGAATATTGAAGATCAACATCCACGTTTGTAAGATTTGGAGCCTCCAATGCCAATTCGTCCGCTGATACTAACAGCTCCGCCGCTGACGCGTCCACCTCTGTATCCTCTGTGGGATAGAAATCAAGGGTGGGTGGTACCGAAAAAATCGGTGTGCTAGGCTCGCTATAATCTTCTTCAATGCTCTGGCGGACGTCGTTGTTGCTATATAGTATTGACCGACGTGTGGATGGCGAGAAGTTTACATCATAGTCGTCATCAGAAGCCAGATCTTCAACGATGCGGGGTGATTCCAATGCCACGATATTATTGAGCACAGGCAGTTTGCCTGCGGAATCTGCGCGGCTATGGGCTTTGAAAACAGTATCGGTGGAACCGAATGACACGACGCTACCATGGCGAGAACTATCCAAATCGTAGGATCTGCCACCGTCAACTTGGTAGTCCATAAGGGTATCTCTGCTGACCGTGGGTGGGATCTTCTTGTCGTTACTGGCGCTTGTTGGTGGCGATACCTTGATGGGGTTCTCTGAGTCAGAAAATCGAGGCCAATCGTTAGATGTTTCCTCGACTGGGGTTATTATAGCTTTAAAGCTGCTTGATGCCCCAGATCCGTGGGTATTAGGACTAGTATTAGATCTGGCGTGCTGCAGCTCTGTAGGGGTGTGTGGTACGGCGGAAAATTCTCCATAATCCAGTCGTTGACTGACGAAAACGTCGTCGATGACAACCTTGGCGGTTGGCGGCGGCTCAGAAGTGTTTGCCACGTCGCTTTCGCCGAACAACTCAGAGGCTTTGTCCAGAGGTGTACTAGGCGTCCCAGGCCTCTTTTGGGGATCTTTGTCGCCGCTGAGGTTGGCTGTGGAATCCCTCTTGGTAGAAGACGATGGTTCAGAGTTTTTTCTCCGTGCCCACGGGCTCTTAAGCTCAAACTTCGGCGCACCCTCTTGTAGTCCAGGCCATCCTGGTTGTAACGCCGGCCTATTTGCCGGGTTCCGCGGGTTCTCTTCATCGTCGTCGCTCATCGACAACAGCGACGGCCTCCGCTCCTTGATCGGTTTCTTGCGCTTCTTAGGACTACGCGGCGTACCACCATCGTCTAATACAATTTTCTTTGACGGACTCGGTGGACACTCGTCGTCAGAAAATTGGCGTGTAGGACCAGGCTGGTTTGATGGTGACATAATTGCGTGCATGGTGTTTGAAGCAGACATTGGCGGGGGAGTAAGTGGGGCCGCAGCCTGCGTTGTTGGCGTTGCCATCAGCCGTGGAATGTCAGTAAATGGATCTGACGTGGACATGTGCGACGTTGGCGAGCTCTTCCGCTCGTTTGCGGTATTACCCCCGCGAGCTGGTGGCGTACTTGACATTTGAGCGGCGCGGTTACTCGCAGCTGCCAGTAAGGCAAGCTCTTCGTCGTCACCGAATACCGTTTGTGACCTTCTCTTGCATCTGCTTGGGCGAAGACTGATTGACGATGATCGCGAGCCAGGGAATAGCGGACTCCCTCTAAATGATGGAAATATTGGTGATGTGGGTGAAGCTTGAGAATCTCGTCTTGACACTGGGTTGGCTGACCCCGCGTTTTGGGAGTCTCCAATATCCCAGCCGGCAGGCGCGACCGAGTTTCGACTGCTCCTGCCTCGTGGTATAATTGGTGATGGCGGCTGGGAACTAGCAATGGCGCTAGTACCCAGGATAAACGGTCGAAGGTTTACGCTCCCTGTCGGCGATGGGGACGGTGGCCTGGAAGGGAGGATTTCTGGGGATCCGGGGTGAGATCCGTCGGTGTGAATTCGGTATGGTAACGGCAGCCTGGGAGGAGTGTTTCGTCCCTTGACAGAAGGTGTTCGGCTTCGTCCGAGGCGAAAACTAGGATCAAGACTGGCTCTGGACGGTGTCCTGGAGCCGGCCGCCGTATCTCTTGTACTAGGCGGCGGAGAGCTTCCAGCCTGATCGCCTCGTTCGTACGTATCCCGTCCAGCTGTCGGAGAGCGATCATCTTGGCCATCTAAGCCCCAAGGAATATTAAACGCTCGATCGTTTTGTGATTCTCGTGACTCCGTAGAAGCCTGTGGTGTGCTTGGTACATCTGATTGTGGTGCTTCGTTGGTGGCAGGTGGCTCCACGGCCAGTGAATTGCCAAATTCGGAGCCATTATCAGACAATGCTAGGCGTTCTATTAGTAACTCTTGATCTTCGTCGTCGGGTAGCGGTATGTTTTCCGCCGTCGTGTCGGGGATAGACCAATGATCAGACATAGCAACGTCTTCTATTTGGACCTTCTCCCACTCATCGTTAGGGTCTTCGATGGCCACTTCGTCTCCATCCGCAACATCAGCCATAGCCTGTTGTTCTGCCAATTCTTGGAGCATCTGTAGAGACCTCTCCAACTCCGCCTTCTTCGCAGCCTTAACAGCCCACTCCCCCTCCTGCACCTTCCTCCCGGCTGCAATAGTCCAATTCCCATAATCCGTCTCAACGGCATCCATTTGATCCAGCCACGGCCCGGGCACCGTATCTACGCGACCATCGAGCCGATCCAACATCGAATCGATCATTTTCCCCGTGTCCGTGATCGTCTCACCGAGCGCAATCTGCATGGTTTCGTAATCGAAGCGTGTGAGCATCATTTCTTCGCCGCTGGAGTTTGTAGCCCTGAGCGAGGCCCATGCGGACTGCAGCATTGTGTCTGCGTCACGCAGGGATTCAAGGGTGGCGGGGATGTCGCGGAGAATATCGATGCGGACGCTCCAGACATCGAGAAGCAGGCGCAAACGGTGTAGCTTGGGGAGAGCGTCGAGGACGGTGTGGGTGATCATACCAGTGAACGTGTCGAGACGGGTGTATTTGGATTTGACTGGTGTGGTTGGCAGGGAATCTTCCCCAGCCGTAGCTGATGGTTGTGCATCGGTCGCAACAAGATGAAGGACCTTGTTCTTGATCTCTTCAATGTCCAGATCGAACATGTCGTCAAATATCTCTGCGACCCGACTAGAGTATAACTCGACGAGGGGCGCAGGAAGGCTCCCCCAATATTCCTCCGTATCAACCTTCTCCTCCAACCCCATATCATCTTCTTTCAGCTCTCCAAAAATCCCATAGGTTTTGTCGGGCATCACAAATCCGTCGGCCCCAATACTAGGCCACGGCCAACCTCCAACCTCATTTGCCCACTCTTCAATCTTCTTACTGGCCACCGCAGCCCTGATCCCGAATTGTTTCTGATCCGGGCTTGAAGCTTCGATGCTCTTTGCCAGCTCGCCGCTCGCAGAGGTGAAGCGTTCCAGGATCCTCGCTGGGGAGAGATCCTCAAATATGTCATCTGTTATGCGCGAGCGGGTCGGCGAGCGCGAGTGTCGACAGGGTGATTTCGACGGTGATCGTGGCCGCATCCGCAGCGAGGTGGGCGAGAAGCGGAGGGCTGGCGGCGCATCTCGAATGCTGAATGCCGACATGTCACGTTTGTGCTTCGCCATCGCCATCGTGGTGGATGGCTGTTGTGTTGCTGGGTGGGGTTTGCTGGGTCATGTAACCTCGAGGAAGACGGGAGATCCAGCATAAATAGCTCGCATTGTGCCGTGAGTGTCGTGATTCTGTGGTGTCCCGTCGTTGTAGGGTTCAGGGTTTGCGGATGTTGTGAGAGAAGAGGAAATTGAGATGAATTTCTGTTGCCTTCCGTCTTTGAGGTGGGTATGGGTATCTATTGACGTCTATGACCAGCGACCAACGCAGCAACGCTGAGACAACAAACGCAGGGACAAGTAGACGAGAGGGCACGTCCCTCTACTAAATAAACATGGAAAAGGAAAATCAAAGAGAGGACATGCTGGAAACCCAGCAATAAACAATTCGTGTCGGACGCCGAAGATGCTTGAAATGGCGATATCCGATGCGTTGGACAAATAAACACAGGTTGTCGGAGTCTATTGGGTGACAAACGGGCACTAAACGCGGCTATTGATTGCCCTGGCCTGGATCATTCAGGGTCAAGTTTGTCGCTTCGGTCGTTAATTTGTCCGTTTTCATTCGCCACCGTCCCGATGGGTCGTGCCGATCGGCGCGCGCTACTGAAACAACCGTGCGGAGCAATATTTCCCCAGACCGACATGCAGGGACCACTGACGTCTTCTCTATATTTCGATCGATATTTCAAATTATTGCTACAATACGAGAGATTATTTGAATGCCAGACTATGGCCATCTCATTTCTTAAGTTTTCTCCAGTATAGAAGTTTAAGTTTCCATATGGCTGTGAGAGTATCCCGAAGAGCTCTGAAAGGAGTGAGATCCTGACCACCGACATCTTACCATATATTCGAGCGTATTACTACAACATAAGAGTTTATCTGAATACCAGGAAACGTCCATCTCATTTCTTGGGGAAGCTTTCTCCAGTATAGAAGTTTAAGTTTCCATACAGCCGTGAGAGTAACCCAAAGAGCTCTAAGAGTAGCGAGACCCTGAAGTCTCAAACCACCAAATGGCGCCACTATGAGCGGTTCCTGGCAGTGTGAGCTGGTTCCTGGCTAGCCCAGCATATCATGCCACTCCAACCCACGACTCCAAAATAATCTCCTCACCCTACCCCACAAGCTAGGTGCCAACCATCTGATAACGTCATCTACCAATTATCCCCCTCTCCCCCTCCCATCTCCTCATCGCGTCAGCAACTCTCCCTCTCCCTCTCAGTGTCGCGAAAATGGGCTACTTCAAAGCCATCATCTCCGTCTTGATCCTCATCCTCCTCATCGCCCGCAACCTCTTCCCAGGCCAACTCTTCGCCCTTCTCCATCGCCTCTTCACCTTCATCAACCACCACATCCACCTCCTCGCCCCCATCGACCCCCGCCCAC
>JPKC01002315.1:0-16079 GCA_000750925.1 Pseudogymnoascus sp. VKM F-4518 (FW-2643) | reverse complement strand
ACCCCCCTCCCAAAAGCCGCAAGAGGCAGCTCCATACCATGACTGGCAAGCCGCGGTCCCCGACACCTCGCTGCTCCCCCCTCCCCCCTCCTTCGGCGAAGATCGCAGCAGCACCAACAACGCCACCCAGTCTGAAGCCGAGCGCGGCGAGAACTGGTGCAAGGAGCGCCCACTCATCGCCCCTGCGCAGCTTCCCCAAGCGACCATTAGTGCGGTTGAGGATGGCGCTGTGGACCTGATGCGGCCATCGCAGTACGTTGGGTCGGTGCAGAAATCCCGCCAGGGGACGTGGGCATGCGCCTCGAAGCGCAAGTCGCCCGACAGCTGTCTCGTGTCCACTATGCCGCTTTACAGCGTGATTGCGCACTCTCCCGCGTCACTGCGGCGGTCAAAGACGATCTACTTCGAAGTGGCGATCTCGCCGCGCAACCGCAGCGAGGTCAGCGTGGCGCTCGGCTTCGTGGCGCAGCCCTTCCCGCCATTCCGGCTGCCTGGGTGGGAGAGGGGGAGTTTAGGTGTGCATGGGGATGATGGGAATAAGTACATCAATGACTGCTGGGGCGGGAAGGGGTTCACGGAACCATTTAAGCCGGGAGAGACAAT
Organism: Pseudogymnoascus sp. VKM F-4518 (FW-2643); assembly: GCA_000750925.1. Taxonomy (NCBI): domain Eukaryota; kingdom Fungi; phylum Ascomycota; class Leotiomycetes; order Thelebolales; family Thelebolaceae; genus Pseudogymnoascus; species Pseudogymnoascus sp. VKM F-4518 (FW-2643). The sequence goes on along the minus strand of JPKC01002315.1, from coordinate 15,476 downwards.
TGGGCTGGGGATGGTGTTGAAGCCGAAGAAGTCGGATGCGCCGCCGGCGTATGGGGAGCCGCAGCCGAAGGAGGTGGTGGATGTAGAGATCTTCTTGACGAGGGAAGGGGAGAAGGTTGGGCAGTGGGATTTGCATGAGGAGGCGGATGCGAGTCAGGATCGGCCGGTGACGGGGTTGGAGGGGGGGCATGATTTGTTTGCGGCGGTGGGAACGTTTGAGGAGGCGGCGTTTGAGGTGAGGTTTGATTCGAAGGATTGGTTGTATGTGCCTTCTTAGGTCTATGTAGTCTATTTATGAGGCGAGGAGCGAGGGGGATAATATGGAATTGGGATAGACTCTATGTTGCAGCTTTACTTGTCTCGTCTGTACTTAGATATCACTATAGTAATGGAAAGGAGGTTGTCTCTTCAGACTCACATTTTATTTCCATCCCCCTAAGAGAGAAGACATTTATTTTAGTGATGAAGATTAATTTGATTCGTAGTCTATGTCCTCCTCTGCCCATTCCCTAACTCTACGGGGACACCTCCATATGGCGCATCCACATAATAAGCGTTCGCAACGCCATTTTTCCCCGCGCTTCCCCTCGATCCCTCCATCTCATGTATAAAAACTGGCGCATCCAACTGTTTCGGGTCCACCCGAGCATCCAGCTCTGATATTCCCCGCACATGGGTACCTTCAGTTCTCTCTGATGTTTCCGGCCCATAGGCGCCTTCGGTCGTATTCTTCCTCCTTCGCCGTTTCATAAGTAGCCACAGACCTACGCAGATAGCTACAACTGCGCCTACTCCGACCCCAGACCCTATTCCTGCCTTTGCCCCTGTGGAGAGCCCGCTAGCTTGTGGTATAGGTGTTTCTGTAGGGGACAATGTAGATGTTGTCGCGGGTGTGGTCTGTGAAGAGCTCGAGGAGGATGTTGATGTTGAGGAGGACGCCGAAGAGGAGCTCAGGGAGGTACTCGTTGTAGAAGTTAGACCAATTGTTAGTGGAATCTTAATTGCGGCTGTAGTACCGCAGCATTGTACATTTGCCTCCCCGCAACACCAAGTCAAGGCTGTTGAGGGGTCCCCACAGGGAGTGACCGCGGCGTTGCCATTAGTATCCTAAACATCACGTTAGAGTCTAGATAGCTAGATGTGTGGTTTAGAAGTTGGAAACATACAATAGGGCAGTCGTTGAACGCATTGAGACAGTATTCACTTTCCCATGTTTTGTCACTGCAGCTTTGGCGCCAGTATGGATTCGCACCAGCAATGCTTGCGTTCGCTACCGTAATTCCGTTCGGAAGACTTCACCTCCAAATTAGCACATCTTATTCTATAAATCATGTCTCAGGAGTACATTTCATCAAAAAAGGAAGAGCGTGAGGCTACATACCAGCCCAGGTCTGGAGGATAATTGTACACGGAATTGTCAGTGCCCACTCTATAGCACATGCTAAACTCCTGGTTTTGATTGCATGGGACCTTCAACATCGTGGAATCAGCGGAGGTCCTCTTATAAACCAGTCCCAGGAGTCCGTTTCGTCAGAAACCTGAGGAATATACATACGAAGAGTGAGCCTGCTGCTGCATGGTTGCCATTTTCTCGATAACATGCTGTTGAAAATGCTATTGCAAAGGGCGATGTAAATAACACAATGAAAGAAATAGAGAAAAGAAAGCGTTGCGCCATTTCAACATTTCTGTACAAACGAGACGTAAAGAGACGGCAAACCTTTGGAGAAGTGAAATGAGGAGACTTTTGTACAGCATGTCAGCCATACATGTCCAGGGCTAGTCATGCATATTCCTACCGGCTATATATAAAACTCAGTGTTACATTACGGCGCAATCGACTGGATGAGTTGGGCGTGGGCGCTTAAAATGTATGCTTAGACCCAACGCCACTGTGACAGGTGGCCAATGGGCGAGCCTTGCGACCGCCAGAATGGACCAGCCATGCATACCTACCCCTTTTTGGCGTCTACTGAGTTTCCCATGCTTCAAAAGCACATGTTGTAATTCGACTTCAAGGTGATTCGAAATTTAGAATGTTGGATAATATCCAGCCTTTTTTTTTGGAGACGCTAAAGACTCAACTTCGGGTCTCCTCGACACAGAGGCCGCTGTGACTTCGTTCAGTTCCATATATACATCAATATACTCCTCAACGTTTTGGCGCAGATTTCCAATTTCATAGCTATTCTGCGCAATTCTACGATGTCGATCGTGTTCTAATTCTACACCGTTTTGGCGCAGATTTCTTGTTTATAATCACTAGTCACGAACGAGGTCACGCATACATGTATACACAGGATGAGAGTGTTTTTTATATCCCCATTTTCTATTTTTTATGTATCTGCATCCTTATGTCCCCCGCCCCCCTCCCCCTTCCCATCCATTTATGAAAATAGTAGTTGCCCAGCTCAGTCTGTTTTTGGTATGTAAAATGCAATGCCCATGCCCATGCCACGCCCATCCCAACCCCACATTACATCATCCCTATAAAAAAACGCCAGAGCAATGCAAAGGTATGCCTCTATCAACAATTTATCCAGAGGGCTTTCTTCTCTCTTCTTTATTATTCCCTCGTGGTGAGAGTGCGAGAGGTTGTGTTGTGTAATTACATCCCATTCCGTTTCGTTCGTGTCTAACACTTTTCTTCTGTCTCCCTGCTGGGCCAGGGGATCTAGCGCAAAAAAAACTCCGAGATGAAGACGAGAGTAGCGCATGTATGCAGAGTAGCAGTATCAGCGCGCGCGAATATCGAATCACCGATGTAGCGCGTTCAAGAAACTGTTTTTGTAGCAAAAAAAAAAGCAAAACCCTCAAAAGCTGCTCGTCAAGCTCAGAGCGGGGTTCAAAGGCGGGGTATCCGCAAAAGCCAACGCAGCCACGAAGTAGGGATGTCACTCCTTTCGTGGCGCCGCCGCATGAAGCAGCAGGGCTCAGTTGGCAGGCAGATTCTCCATCTTGCCCTTTCCGCTTCCGCCTGCGAGCCACTCGGGCTCGATGAGGCGCTCGCGGTCCTGGTACAGGAACTTGTACGCGGTGCGGATGGTGCCGTCGCTGACGCCGGCCATGTTGCCGATCTCGCGCGCGCTCTTGGGCTTGCCGAGCAGGTGGCTGGCCATGTAGATGCACGCGGCGGCGACGGAGAGCGGGGAGCGACCGGCGAGGTCGCCCATGGTGGATACCTTGTCCGCGAGGCCCTGCGAGACCTTGACGAACTGCTGGCCGTGCAGGCCGAGCTGCGAGCAGAAGCGCAGGACGAGGTCTACGGCGTTCGTAGAGGTCGTCGCTTGGTACGCGTCCGTTTGCGAGATGGAGCCTTCACACACCACGCGGTTAATATGGGAGAATAGATTAGTGTGTATAGCAATAACAACTTACCATTTGTCAGCGCCGCCTTGTTCTCGTCGCTGGCGAAGAACTTCTCCAGCGCCTTGAAGGTACGGCCGATATCCTTCTTCGAAACCTTCGTCAAGGCGTAGATCTCACGGAAGGTACGGGGGACTCCGCTCTGGCGGCAGGCGATGAAGATGCACCCGGCGATGAGGGCTTCTTGGGACTTCCCTTTGAATGCTTTCGCATCATCCACCATCTTAAACAGGTGCTTGGCTACATCAGCGCCGGTCTTGGGGATTCCAATAGCGTCGCAGTGGGCGCCGATCTCCTTGTATGCTGCCAAAAGGTTCTTGGTGCTCTTGTCATGAGCAGACTTGTTCTGTGCGCGCTGAAGATCGCGGCTACGGCCAGAACCATCGCCGAATGCAATGGTAGTGGAGAGCTGGGATCCGTTGAGGAGTGGGTTCGCGCCGTCTCCGACACGGGATGGGTCGTCGTTGCCTTGGTCATCGTTTGCGAACGTGCGCCACTCGGAACGTGTATCGACAATCCGATCTCCAAGGACGAGGCCGCAGGAGCCGCAGACCATGTCGCCGGAGGAAAACTCTTCGACCAGGTTTGGCGGGAACTCTTTGCACTCCTTGCATATCATCTGCATATTCAGGTTCTCGATATACGGGTCTGTCTCGCCAGAAGCGGTGGCGGTAGTGGTAGCCATCTTTGGTTCGTATGCGTTCTTCTTGTGGTATATATTTCTAGTATCACATAAGATCTGTCGCGGTGAAACCTTCTCTTTAGGTAGAGACTTCTTCTTCTTCGTAACCAGAAAGCGGGTTCTCAGGTCTTGAGTGGGTGTTGTGCAGAGTAGCTTCGTATGGAACTTGACGAAGAGCGGGGAATGCAGTTTGGCGGTTTTGGTCTGGAGGTAACTCCAGCGTCCAACTGAAGTAGTTACTCTTTTGGTGATTCCACTCTGTTGAAGGTGATCTTCTCGTAGGTCGAAGTTCTACTTGATGTTCACTGAAGTCGATCTGAAGTCGAAGTGGCGAAATGCGCTTCGATCTCAGCAGATCGTCGAAAGCAGTCAACGCACAAGGTGAAGTATGAGATTTGAAGACGATAGACTGAAGGAATGGGTATCTTGAAGTTGAGAGACTGGCTCCTAAGTCTGGATAGTTGAAACCGGGCTACGCTGCACACCTGCGATCGATCTGAACCAGTAAAGGCGTCTCCGAAGTCGAATATCCAACCCCGTAGACTGTAGAAAGATCGGCTGAAGACGGTTTACCTGTCGCTATCAAGATGGCCAGCAACTTTGTAGGTCCTTCGGCGATGGGTAAGTCGTTCTTCGCGGTGGTGCTGAGGCAGACGTTGGACGTGGAATGACGCAGAGAAAAGAGTGAGGCAGGGCTCTGTCGCAGTCACATATACGCACACGCACGCCACGGAGCGGCGCTAAGAGATTCGTGCGGCTACTTCTCGCGACCACGTGACGCTGGCATATTCGTCTCGGCTAGCGTTTCGACGACTCCCGGAACAGATTTGAAGGTGCTGGAAGCTGTCTGTCAACGGTCAATTGAGCCCCATTCACCTCGTCACCATGCTCGCACAGTCTATCCGCGCTTCGGTACGCTGCCATTGATCTCCTGCTGATGCCAATTACTGATTGACCCGCAGCGCTCCTCGTTCGCCCGCCTCGCGCGGAGCCAAATCATCTCCAAGCGCACCATCATCACCCCGACTGCGGTCCGTCAAGGTACGAATCCCCTTTCGATACTACATCTCCCCTGCGTATATGTACAAGAATCTAACTCTCTCCTCTGCAGCCGATCTCGTGCAGGAGCTGTACCTGAAGGAGCTCAAGGCCTACAAGCCCGCCGCGGTCAAGGCCTCCGACGCCGAGGGCCATGTCCTCAAGTTCAACCCCCCCAAGACGCCCACTTCCCCCGAGGAGGCCGACATTGCCAAGGAGCTGAAGGCTTACGAGGACTCGACCGTTGAGATCGAGGGCCAGGCTGAGGCTGGCTCCGAGGCCGCCGTGGAGCAGGATTGGTTTGAGGAGCCTGAGGAGGAGGCTGCCAAGCACTAGATGGGTCGGTGTCGCTGGTCCCAGAGGCGGTTGTGATGGTTTAGAACACTCTAGAGTGGTATGAGAGGCCATATGTATATCAATCCCGGCATAGATCTTGTACTTGATCGTTACTTTGTGTTACTATGCGCGTTTTTTGGTGATTTGAGGGGTGTGTTTATGCTGCTGTGCTGTGAATTGCTGTGAAAATTTAACAATGGCCTGCCAATCCGTTGGGCTGATCTCTGAAGTATATTACGTTCTTCGGCCTTCTCCAACTTGATAAATGCACGTTGTTGGGGAGTATATAAGTTAAATTCACAGCTCTCCCCTGGATATTTACCCCAGCGAGAAACAACACCCATCACGTTTATTGAAATACACTTTCAACTAAAGGGTTTTAAATCGTGAATGAAGATAAATATAGTGCAGCAGAGTGTCAGACGATAATAGGCTCTAGCTAGGGATTACATCCGTATAGGTCCGGTATCCATATGCAAATAATTCGTATGGGCCCTATACGAGTAAAATAAAAAACAATGGCACCAAAAACCACATTATTGAAGCTAGGTATTTCTATTTTGTATAGAGTATGATATAGATATCTGCTGTATTGATTACTATGTGTAGAAGGAAGGGAATGTGCAGTATTTTACTATCTCTAAAATATACTCAATCTTTATTTTATTTCGCCGACAATAAATATAAAATACCAATATATATTGCGAACGACATAGAAACAGACACACAGACGTTCACACCAGTATGATCAACAGGACACTAGGACACAAGAGAACATTTCAACCTGCAATGCAATTACTAGCATTATCTACCAAACAGACTGCGGGATCTCGTCCTCTCCCATAGCAACAAACACATCCATGACTGCAAAACCGCCCCGTTCAATCAATCTACAACAATCACGCACAAAAGACATTCACTTCACTGCACTGCACAGCACAATATCCATGACCCAAGCATTCCTGACTACCTACGGTGTGAAGCGAGATACAAAAAATCACACGCCCCCCCATCCAACGAGTAAGTTCCTCACCGGACCTCTCCATAGCCAGCCAGCCACACCTATCCATCATGAAAACCCCACCCCCATCACCCCTCTCTCCAAAAAAACTTCCAAAAAAACTAGCTTGTGGTATCATCCTCCGAGGCTTAGGACACCAAGCACACCTCCGTCTCCCATCTCCCATCTCCCCATCCCGGTCTCCCAACCAACGGCGGCCGGGTTTGCCGCCTTCGTGCCACACAGATATACGCCTTATCCAAAATGCAAAAAATGCAAGCAAGCAAGCAGCGAAGCAAGCGACGACGACGACGATAAAAATGGTAAAAAAACGACTATAATAAACTCCGCAGCCTATGCCTCGTTCGATACCAAAAAAAAAAGAGCCCCAATGACGATAATGATGATTGATGTTGATGATGGAAACCAGGAATAAAAGATATATAGATTGATGGTCCACGAATCCTCCAGGCTTTTACATGTCGAAATGCTCGCCGTTGATCATGCTGCTATCCTCGTGGGGGTGCGACTTGACGATGCCGCTCATGCGGTTCGTCTTGGCGTCACGCTCGTCCCAGCCCTCGTCCATCTCGTCAATGTCGTACTTAGTGCGGTCTTGGAAGTGATCATCGATAGAGTTCTCGTCGACGAACGTGAAGCCCTTAAAGTTGGCTTGCATACCAGGCGACAGTGGAGTCGAGGTCACGATACCGGCAGCCAAGGCAGCAGCACGTGCGTTGAGCGATGAGGCGCCGTTGAGGGCGTTGGTGAATTCGGGATCGAAGTTTGAGGTGTCCGTCTCCGACTTGAGCTTGGGCTTGAAGGGAGGTGTGATCAGCTTCTTGGTGAGAGCCTCCCAGTCAATGTCAGCAAAGAATGGGTGTCTCTTGAGCTCCTCTGCGTCGTCAATAGCGCCGAGACGGTGCTTCGGGTTGCGATTCAGAAGGCCCTTAACAAAGTTGCGGCCCTCCGTCGATAACGTATCCCTGGGAAAGCGTACTTTCCCAAAGGCAATATTCTTGTACATTTGTTGGGTATCTTCCGCGTAAAAGGGACTCCAGCCACAGCACATCTCGAACACCAGTACACCAAGTGACCAGAAATCGACCATCTTGGTGTATCCAGCTTCGTCGAGTAGTACCTCGGGTGCGAGGTACTCTGTGGTCCCGCAAAATGTGTTCGTTGTATCATTCTTCGTTAGGTTTGCCTTTGACAGGCCAAAATCGCAGAGTGCAATATGTCCATTGGCGTCAAGCAAGATATTTTCCGGCTTGAGATCGCGATAGACAATGTCGTGCAGATGCAAATGTTGAAGAGCAAGAATGAGCTCTGCGATGTAAAACTTGGCACGCTTTTCATCAAAGCGGCCTTCCTTCTGTAGATGCCAGAAGAGCTCGCCGCCCGACATGTAGTCGGTGACGAGATATAGGTCGGTGGGTGTTTGGAACGAGAATTTGAGCCCGACAATGAAGGGAGACTCGGTCATAGCTGTGCGGACCAAGATATTCCTCTCACCGACAGTGTGTGCAACCTCCTTCTTCTGCACAATGACCTTCTTTTGGAGGACCTTCATGGCATAAATTCTCTTCGTGTCCTTCTTTCGGACTTGATAGACTTGGCCGAAGGTACCCTTTCCGATGAGTTTGAGGATTTGGAAGTCTTCGGGCCCGTAGTGTCTCTTGTCCGTCCGTTCGAACGAAATTTCAACGTATACTTCGCCGATTGAAGGGTCCTCTTCACCTTTCCTGTCCCGCAGAGGATACCAGCCCTTAACTGGTGCCGTATCATACTCTGATAGCTCGGGGTTGAAGTCTATGTGACCCAAGAAATCTTCGGTCAAGGTTCCGCGGTCGTAGACGCTAATGCTGACCCTGGAATCATCGCCAACAACGTCACTTTGAAAAGTTAGCCTGATGTAAAGAGGAATGGGTTTCGTGGTAATACTTACAAGACAGCTTCCGTATCCCACTTCGGGTTTGTCATCGATCGACGAGTTTTAACCTTGAAGTCTCGGGGTTCCGGGTCGCTTGTATTGCTGCTTTGACGGCTCTTCATCGGAATTGCCATTGGCCTGCCAGAGTCGCTGGCCTGCCTCGAGATTGGGATACCACCCGGAGGCGGGCTTATGGTAGCGTCCTCGTCTTCATCCTCCTCATCCTCGGATCGCGGGCCCTTGGAAACAAGCTCGTTGCGTTGGAACACCGCTACAACGTAGGGGTCCTTGCTTCGACGCAGGCCTCGTGCCTCGGCGATCTTCACAGTGAGCTTTCCTCGTGGTGCCCTCACGGGTGCAGCGTTTATCTCGGAGCTGCTCGACTTCGACTCAGAGAGGCCCGAGGGTCTCTTATGGACTAGCTCGTGGCCATGGTCACTATTGTCTGAAGTGGAAGTGTTGTTCGAGAGTGCTCGTGTTGGAGTCGCAGGATGGCTCTTTTCATCGCCAATCGTTAGCTTCTTGAGCATATCATACGATAAAGAATCAGAAACTGAACCAGAAGCAATACGCGAATGGGCAGGGGTATCTGGTGCGTTCGTAGGAGTTGGCTCGCTTGGAGTCGAGATATGGGAAGCATGGACGTTCGAAGGAGTCAAGATGTTGGATAACGTCTTCAACATGGAAGAAACGCCAAATTTGGGAAGTATGGATTCTGATATGGTCTTGTGATGTGGCAACGAAATCTGGGATGTAGGAGATGCAAGCTCCGTATTCGCAGCTTCCCCATCTTCAGCGGTCGAATCGTTGGTTCTCAACTTTCGAACGGAAGGTGGTTTAGAAACTGGCGGAGTTGGGTATGGATGTGGATTGTGTGACGCGCCATCTGCTGCTGACGAAGCTCGGCGTTCTGTTTTCTCATGTGGCAAGAGGTATGGGGAGCCCTCACTATCGCCACTTGAGTTCTCGCGACTAGAACTTCCTGTTGCTGACAGATTCTCATCAAGCTCCGCCGTCGTCTCCCGCACATGGAGCACAGGCGGATTCTCCGCCTCGGTCCCAACTGCAGGAGTCTCAAGTGGAACAGAAATTGGATTTTCAGAAGAACCAGAATTGAGACCAACCTGAAAATAACTGTGCATAATCCCAGGCAACCGCTTATCGGACGGATCAGGTTTCGGTGTCGCGACTCCCGAGCGAGGCGTATCGGAGTCAATGTGATCGTTCGCGTCATCTTCGCCGGATTTACTAAACAACATAGTCTGGTCAGCTTGGTCGTCCAGGTGTATTCGAGGCAGTTCGCCGTCTTCTGAGCGTGGCGATGGATACATGAAGTCGGAGAAGAAAGGAGCGGGGATTTTGAGACAGTGTAGTATTGAGGACCCGAATGATCACAAAACTTTTTGTCTCATTCCACTCAAGACTGGGCGGTGCTGGAACAGATGCAGTTGCATCAGCTGTGATAAGCTGTGATCCAACCGGGATATGTTCGCCCCGAGGCAAGTACAGTGCTGCAGCAAAGATACTTCTACCGCGGGGTATCCCAAAGTAACGTTCCAGCCAGGGAAGGTGCGATTATGAAACTGAAGCATGGGAAAACATTTTTAAGAGCCGCACAAGGTCGCCTTATACTTGGGAAGTCGCGACTCTCCCAAATTTGACAACAGTGCCAGCAGAGCAAACAAAAGCCACACAAACGTGTCTGGGAGTATAGAATTTGGCGTACCTTGACATCATGGCCTGGGTTGCCTTCCTCAACATGTCTTGGGCGCCACCGCCCGAAGCTCCCTCAGTTCCCGTCATGTTGTGAGTGTATACAGGTATCTCGGGTCCCAGGTGGTCGCAATGTGCATTAACACGGTACTGAATTGATCGTCGTGGTTCGTGGTTGTGGTATATAGGCGGTAATCGTTAAGTGGCGTCAAGGTGGCAGGTTCGTAGATTCGTAGGTAGCTTTCGTGAGCAGGTTCGACAAAACTGCAAGGGAGCGTGGAGCTTTTTGGTTCAAAAGCAAATGGTTTCTTTGTAGATGGGAAGGGCAGCAGCAGTCAATATGCAAATGACGATGGAGCAGATCGTAGTTAGTGAGAGACAGCGCGTAGGCGGGGTCCTTTTCGTTGGGTCTGGCCGGGGGGCGAGGGTGTCAGAAATATAGACGCCCGGTTTATATTCGAGACGCAGACTGAACTTGTTTTTGGGGTATATAGAGTAGAGGAAGAAGAGGAGATAAAGTAAAGATAGAGCGCATAAGGGGAAGGAGTTGGATTTTCATGGAATGAACCATCAAAGAGCGCGATTATTTGGGATTATGGGGGAAGAGGTGGGTTTTTTTGGATTTTGACTTCGCTACGGGAGTAACTCGTAACTCGTGTAGGGAGGGAGAAAGGAAGTACTATGAGTTACTATGAGTACTAATAAGTACGAGTAGTATAGTATAGTGTGCGGTAGTGGACGGAGTACCGTGTAGTCATTCTAATCGTCTAGCCGTGTAGGTGGTGGTCGAGTAGTCCGAGTAGTCCAGTAGTTCAGTAGTACTGTAGTACTGTAGTAGTCTAGTCCCTCTAGTGTTAATTGTGGGCTCCACCACACACCACAAACCATACACCTTGACAAACGAACAACGACGAACGGGGTGGATGGGGGTGGACGGGGTCAACGCGGTCGGTCTACGGCTGGTCCACGGCTTAGAGTACGCCTACTAAGCCTACTACGCCTACTACTACGCCTCGTCATTCTCGGCCTGGACGAAGGGGGAATTAGAGGAGATTGGGGAGGGGACAGTTGTGGCAGGGCGGGGAAAGGGTTTTTTTCTCTTACTCGTTTCAACCTTCTCCATTCAATCTCCATTCGATCTCCATTCTCCATACTACTCCTCAGCTAATAGCAGGTGAGCTGATTGTAATAAGCCGCTGTCTCCGTGGGTATCCTGGGTATCTGGTACAGCATCTCGGCGGTTTGCGAGTGTTCGAGTGTTTGAGAGTTTGGGTGGTGTGCGTGTTTGTTTGTTACCACGCTGAGTAGATATTGGTTGCGGTGTCTTGTGTGGATGTGTGGATTGTGTGTATACTGTACTGATACATACCAAGAATAATACTCACACTGTGCCATGGCATATGCACCTCGGACACATATGCGAGCTGAGCCGGAAAACAAAGCAACAAAGGGAAAACAATAAAGAATGCATTTCCTTTGTCTTGCCGCCATTTCCCCCATTATTATCGGACAAAGTACTATTATATTATCACTATTTCTGCTATTGCTGCTATTGCTGCTATTACTGCTATTACTGCTATTACAATACTGTAACTGTACTCCGTACTGCAAACCCTGGGATGGCACAACAAACACCCGCTATTGCCCGCCCATGCTAACTACGGTGAACACTCGGACCTTTGTTTTCCATACTATGGTACATGTTTTCCTTCTGGAAGCTCTCCTTTCCTTCTCCCGGCTATTCCCAAACATTTTTGCCATCCGGGGCTACGTCATCTGTGGGCGGGATTGCCGATACGCCAGACAGGGAGACCCAACAAAACCAAAGGACACAGCAGATTAGACCAGGCCGCCCCCTTTTACTTACTCATGCTCACCCTCACCCTCAACTAACTCACCCAATGTTGTCTCACTACTGTGTGCCGTGCCGTACTCGAGATAGCTGAGATCGATGCAAGTGATCCAAGCACAGCTGTATCCTGGCCGTGTAACCGCCATGCCGTGGCCCAGTCCAGTAAGCAGGCAGAGAAGGATCTAGAGACGCAGGCGGCGGCGGCAAGACATACGGGCAGGGCAGGAAGGACTTCAGCGTTCCCCATGCGCCTTGCTTCTCTTCTCTTACAAACACATCACTCATGCCGAAAGTAGTCCCTCATACTATTACTTACCATACCGTGCCCAAGGGGTACCCGGCAATCTACATCTCACCGTCGGACCGGATAGGGTACGCTGCGCTGTCCATCCTGTGCTTCGCCGCGGATCGATGTCCCCAATGGTTATTTTAAGCGGAGTATCTCATCTCTGATCATCCCAAGGATTCCAAGGGACCCCAAGCCTCAGCACGCCAGCTGGAAGATATCGGAAGCTTGGTTTATCAGCTAACATCTACCGTATCGGGCATCACACAATCGGGCAGCGACCATCCCTCCAAGCCTGCCATTTTAATTCTATCCCCTCACTTCAACCTCCCCAACCTCCCCGTCCCCTCCGCTCTTCCCTTCGTCCCTCCATCCGCTTTCGGATCCTGTCAAGTCAAAGCAAGATCTCTGACATTCCGTCTGTCAGTACGTACCCGTACCGTACAGTACCAGCCAATATGCGAGGGCGGCTGGGAGGAGGGGGATTACCATACATCCATACATGCTGACTCAGGCCTCCTCCTCTCAGCCCCCTCGCATGGATGCTTGGCGTTTGCTGGAAATTTCAATAATGCCATTCTTATGGGAGCACAGTCTGACCGTCGCGCCACGGAGTTACTACGGTATCATTTTTTCACTTTGCAGCGAAACAGCATGGCACAGATGCGAAACAAATTTCCCTTGAAGAGCTGATATATTTGATATTGCGCGTCCAAGATAATTGTATTTGGCCCCCGGTCCTCATTCCCGGCTCAGCGCGTGCAAAGCAAGCAAGCACCACTGCGCCTTGCACACGTACACGCACACACACTCACACCGTCGCTTGCTAATTCTCCGAACTGAGCTGAGTAGGCTGGTTCTGACGGGACGGCGGACGTCAAGGCCACTGCCGGACCATGCGGTGTAGAGTAGAGTATTTTTCATATCATGATTCACATGCAAATTTTGCGCGATTCATGTTGCCTGCCGGAGGATCCAGGGTCCGGAATTGGTTGAGCGGGATATCAATGTACGTACTCGAGTATACTGTACTGCTGTACTGTACTATTTTGCAACGGAAAAGCTGGCCCTCGATAAACCAACCCCCAGCAAAAAGAAGAAAATACTTTGGGTTGCAACCAACTGTATCTCGCATGGGAAAATCCTTTTTCTTTACCAGAATTAATGCTTGCCACGGCTTTCTCCACGTACCCATGAAAAATGAGGCGGAAAGGCTCCTCATTTGATATTACCGTGAGATCTCGGAATGGTGCCGAAATCGTCGCCGCCGCTTCCGTTTCAGAAGTGCCCCATATAAAATAGTGTGCGAGGCGGCCTAAAAGGTACTAGTGTTTTTAAGGCTCCAGCACGTGATCGGTAAATCAGGTGAGGTTACCGATCACGTGTATTCTGCCATTTTGTGGCCTGAGGCAATAATAGCCTGAGGCAATAATGGCCTCAGGCTATAAGGCTACAATTCCAACGCTCAATTGGCGACACGCCAGAAAACGTGACCTTGAACGTCAAAGCCAAGCTTCGCGACCGTGACACGCCAAATATTCCAAGTATAGACCGGAAGCTACTCGTTCCATCCCAAGCTACCAGCAATTGCCCCTCGCGTTTGCGCCTTCCGCAAATATGGGTAGACGACCAGGCAGAGCGGCGGCTAAGCAAGCTGCCGTAGCCCTCAGTACGTTTGCGCTGCCCCGAATTCAATTTCACCTTTTGATACCACCCCATCCCGCGCCAGCTATACTGACCCCAAGCTCCAGAGAACACCCCCCAGACCATTGAAGATCCCGAAGACGAGACCATGGCGGACGTCCCAACCTCCGACCCCGTCTCCCCCCACGACCAGGACGACGACGACCCCGACGCCGAAGACGACGGCACCCCAGCACCGCAGGAATCAGAACCCCCCTCCGAAGCCGCAACGCCGCAACCCGAGCCCGAGCCCGTCCCGCGCAAGCGCCGCCTCGGGCGCCCTCCCAAGATAAAGCCCCCCGGATGGGACACCCCCGACGACGGCGACACCCCGACCAGCACGCCTGCCAAGCGCGGGCGCGGACGCGGCGGCTTTGGGCGTGGAGGCGGGCGATGGGCGAGGCGGGGGGGGCCGTCGCATGTCACGCAGCAGCCGATTGATAAGGAGGGGAATATGATGAATGTTGAGAATGACGAGGTGTCGCTACCCGAGGACCAGGAGGGCGAGACGAAGGTGGATAAGATGGGGCATTTGCAGGGGGATCGCGAGTACAGGTGCCGCACGTTCACGGTGCTGGGGCGCGGACAGCGGTTGTACATGTTGTCGACTGAGCCGGCGCGTTGTGTGGGTTTCCGTGATAGTTATCTCTTCTTCACGAAGCATAAGAGGTTGTATAAGATTATCATCGACGACGACGAGAAGCGCGATCTCATCGACCGCGAGCTGATCCCGCATTCGTACAAAGGCCGAGCCATCGGAATCGTCACCGCGCGCTCCGTCTTCCGCGAGTTTGGCGCCCAGATCATCGTCGGTGGGAAGCGCGTCTTTGATGACTACGAGGTTGCTAAGGCGAGGGCTGAGGGCGTTGTCGCGGGTGAGCTCGCGGACCCGAATGATGCCTTCAAGGCCGGAGAGGCGTACAACAAGAACCAGTACGTCGCCTGGCACGGCGCAAGTTCCGTGTATCACTCCGGCGCCCCGACGGTCCCGCTACAGGCTGGCAAGACCGCAGAGGCTAAGAAGCGCCGCGTCATGGTCAATGACACGAATTGGATGCTCGAGCACGCCCTTGAGGCTAGGTAAGCCCCCACCCCCTTCCCCCTTTTACCACATTTCTCGAAATCAACAAAAACTAACCCACCCCGTAGCCGCTTCAACTCCTCCCTCGCCGCCACCCGCCGCCACAACCTAGCCGGCGTCTACGACCCGCACACAAACACCATGCAATACCCGCAAATCATGCAGCCCACGCACGCGCGCTGGGAGCCCGTCGAGCCTGTCGACGACGCCACAGCCGGCATGGAAGCTATCACCGTCTCCTCCACCCCTCCCTCCCCCTCCGCACCTCCAACAAGCGACACCATCTTCCCGCCCGTCCCCCCGCAACTCGCGCGAAACTTCCTAATCGTGGACACCCTGTACGAGAACGCGTCGCACTCGCACCTCGGTGTCCCGGGTCCGGATGGCGGGGCGATGGATGTTGGGTTTTCGGGGCTGGAGGGGGTGGGGGAGGATGTGAGGGAGTTGTTACCCGCAGAGTGCAGGGAGGCGTTTGAGAGGGCGTTGGGGAGGGAGAGGGTGTGGAA
>JPKC01002309.1:0-13251 GCA_000750925.1 Pseudogymnoascus sp. VKM F-4518 (FW-2643) | reverse complement strand
AATATTAATATTAGAATATAATTTTGATACTCATGCCGCCTAAAGTCCAAAAAGGCTAAGGATTAATACTAGATATTTAAGCCAATAGAAATTATTGCTTCCACTCTATTCATGGGTATCTGGCTTGCTAATTGCAGCCCTGAGGGACTGAGCGCCTTCGTTTTAATAATAGTTACTGTGAACATCGATATTACACATAGTCCCACTTCGAGCTTTTGAACGGCACGAGTGCTATAGGCATTTTATTATATACTTGCAATTTATAATGTCTATTATAAATCATAGTTTTGGCTGTACTTTCTATTAAACTCGTAATTTGACATATATTCATCTCGTCCGCTCAGCGTCACTGATCCTATGCGCTGAGAACTCGGACTTTAGAAGTTATCTCACTCTTCCTGGAACCACCTATCTTCTAAAAGCTCTTGGGCAGTCGGCCGGTCTCTTGGGTCGAGTTTCATCACCTTGAGCACAAACTCCTTATCGTCCTCGCAAATTTCTCGGGCGGTTGTTAGGCCTACTTCAGCTCAGTTTATAGCAGCAGCAGCTCGGGGCCAAAGACGGAAGTGGACATTTACCACGTCGAGATTCCAGCCTTAAATTTCATATATCACGCTCATTGGGCTGTCTATGTAGCTTATGGTCAACATATAACTTTGAAGATATTCTTGAATTTGCAGCTTATTCTCTTATCTACGTATTTATCTACGCTCTCAATACTCAGTGACCTGCTTAATGCTATCATAAATTCCTTCACATACACGTCAGCACCTGTCGTATGAATTATAAGGGAAGATAACTTACTCGCAACATCCGGGATATTGAGCTTCTCATACAATAACGGCATATGTATACTCCATCCCGCACACCTCTTCACCGGCGCCTCCAGCCTCAAAAACGTCTCCTTATCTTCTTGGATAGCGGCGGCGACCTCAGCCCCGATACCCGCATTTATCATGCTCTCATGAACCACCACGCAGCGACCCGTCTTCTTCACGCTCTTCAGTACAGTCTCCTTGTCCCACGGGTATACTGTCCTCAAATCAATCAACTCTACGCTCAATCCCAAGTCCTTCTCGATGTGCTCGATCGCCGCGCTACATGTGTAGAGAGGGTGGCCGTATGATACCACAGTCACGTCGGACCCTGGCTTGAGGATCTCGGCGGACGATAGAGGGAGAGTATATGAAGAGACGGGGACTTGCTCGACGGCAGCGCGGTAGAGGGCCTTGGGCTCCATGAATATGCAAGGGTCGTTTGACGCGATGGCCGCCAGTAACAGACCTTTTGCTTGAATGGGACCGCGAGGCATGATGACGCGCAGGCCGGGGATATGTGTAAATAAACTCTCTGGGGATTGAGAGTGGTACCTTTGTTTGGTTAGCATTTTATTTTGGCAAAACCGAAATGCGTGGGATGGGAACATACAAAGCACCATGACCAACCCCACCACAAGGCATCCTAACGGTTAGGCCGCCAACACCCCTCCCATTCGTTCCATCACGATATCTATACTTCGCCGCCTCGTTCACGAGTTGATCAAACGCCGGGTATACATAATCCGCGAACTGAATCTCGGCTACTGGCCGCATTCCTTCGGCCGCCAGCCCAATACCGAAGCCCAAGATTCCTTGTTCAGTAAGAGGTGTATTAAAGACGCGGTCGCTGCCAAAGTTCTGTGACAGGTTCATCGAGCAACGGAATACTCCTCCAAAGGCCACATCTTCGCCAAAGAGGAGCACCGAGTCGTCTGTTGCCAGGGCGGTCGAGAGCGCGTCATTGATGGCTTGGAACAGGTTCATGCGCTTCGTTGTGCTGTTTCGAACTTCAGCAGAGAGCTCGGGGTTTCTTAGAGCTGATTGAGAGGAGTGACTGAGGATTGGAGTCGTGGAGAAGTCTGTCGGTATGTTAAGCCGAGCATTTGGAGGGCTTGTCGAGTACTGGCGGCCATTTGCGGTTGAGGAAGCAGATGAGGTGACGGCACGTAAGACTTGCGCCGTAGGGCGGATTATCCTGAGAGACTTCATTCTTAGCATCAATCTACAGCACTCAAGAATGAATTATGAAGTTAAAAGAAACAAAGGGATATATCTCCATTCTTTTCAAAGCGTTGAAGTATGGGGAAAGCGGGCGGGGAGGGCTTATCGGCTACCTGCGGCTTGTGGTGGGAGTCGCACCTTGGAGTCCATCCCGCTTCCAGACCCTTATCGTCGCACAGGCCAACTGATTGTTGCTCCGTCAACGCAGGTGACGGCGCTGACCCTGCAACTAGGAGATGCAAGGATACGGTCGCAAAAGATGTCGACGGCACCGATTAATCTATTATTCTAGACCGGAGACAGATACAATTGAATTAATCGAATAAACGTTTTGGCCGCAAGGATAGAATGCCTCGCGAGGCTGAACGACCCAGAAATCGGGAGCGAGATCCGGATAGAGAACGAGAGAGGGAGCAGCGACGACGGGAGAGGGAAAGAGACCCAGAAAGGGAACGACGACACCGCGAACGAGACCCGGATAGGGAGCGACGACGGCGCGAAAGGGACCCAGAGAGGGAACTCGAAAGGGAGGAGAGAAGGAGAGAAAGGGCAAGACGGAAATCCCGAAACCCTGATAGAGACTCGAGGGAGACCCGATCAAGGGACGAACCACCTTCCTCACAATCAAGCTCACAACCTCTATCCGCTGATTCATTGGCGAAACTCGATCAGCTCAATAAGAAAGAACGACCGCGAAAACCAAAACCAGAGAAGAAACCAGAGCGGCCTAGGAAGAAGCGACACAGGGAGGCTTTCAATGAGAAATACGAGGCGATCGGCGTCGACAAGCCAAGGGACAAGTCAAGGCGGGACAAGAAGAAGAAGAGGCGAGTTGTGAGTGGTGCCTTACTAGAAGAAGGCGATGGAAATAGGCTGTCGTATATAAGAGGGGGAGGTTACGACAAACAAGCGGAAGCAGACGCAGCGAAGAGGAAAAAGCGAATATGGATCATTGTTGGAGTTGTCGTTTTGCTTCTTGCAATTATTATACCCGTTGCCGTTGTTCTTTCCAACAAGAACAAGGGCGGCACAGCCGCAGCAGATACAGCGGATGAACCGGCGGCTACAGACCCAAACTCGGATTTGGACGGCGTTGATCCTAACAGCGTGCCGACAGCTGCAAAGGGGACGCGATTGGATCCCTTTTCCTGGCTTGACACGACGGATTTCAACGTCACATATACTGGCGAGACAGTGGGTGGGCTGCCAGTAATAGGTTTGTTCTCGAAGTGGGATGACTCTGCGAAAGCAAACGACAAAGTGCCGGCATTGGATAAGGCATGGGGAACATATGCCACCAGACCCGCCAGAGGTGTCAACATAGGGGGCTGGCTATCGATAGAGCCGTTTATCACTCCCTCGCTATTCAGTTCTTATGACACGAGGCTTGGAATTATCGACGAATGGACGCTATGTGAGCACTTGGGCCCGACTCCCGCAAAGGCAGCCTTGGAGAAGCATTATTCCACATTCGTGACGGAGCAGACGTTTGCAGACATCAAAGACGCAGGCTTGGATCACGTGCGGATTCCGTTCTCATATTGGGCGTTGCAGAATTACTACGGCGAGCCTTATGTGGAGGGCGTAGCATGGCGATACCTCCTGAGAGGGATTGAATGGGCTCGCAAGTACGGTCTCCGGATCAACCTGGATGTGCACGGCTTGCCAGGTAGCCAGAATGGCTGGAACCATAGCGGGCGCCAAGGAGATATTGGATGGCTCAATGGGACCGACGGAGCCATCAATGCTGAAAGGTCACTTGAGATGCACCGTTCTCTCTCCGAATTCTTCGCGCAACCCCGCTACAAAAACATCATAGCCTTCTATGGTCTTGCCAACGAGCCCAAAATGACTGCTCTACAAACCGCCGACGTCAACGCCTGGACCGAAAAAGCGTATGCCGCCGTCCGCAAAAACGGCATCACATGTCCCATAGTCTTCGGTGACGGATTCCTCGGTCTCGAAAACTGGAAAGGGAAGCTGCAAGGCCATGAAGGACTGGTGCTCGACGTCCACCAATACGTGATTTTCAACGTGGGCCAGATCGTCTACACAAAACAGGCTAAAGTCAAGTACGCCTGCACCGGCTGGACGGGCCAGGCACAGCAGAGCATGGACGTCAGCACGGGCTTCGGTCCCACGATTTTCGCCGAGTGGTCACAGGCCGACACCGACTGCGCCACGTATCTGAATAACGTAGGTTGGGGCAACCGCTGGGAAGGCACATACGACACCGGAAACCCCCTCACGCGCGTGCTCTCAGCAACATGTCCGACCAACAACGGCGGGGCGACGTGCTCCTGCGCGTCCGCGAACGCGGATCCGAGCCAGTATTCCGCTGGCTACAAGCAGTTCCTGCAGATGTTTGCGGAGGCGCAGATGGATAGCTTTGAGAACGGGTGGGGCTGGTTCTACTGGACGTGGCAGACGGAGACGGCGACGCAGTGGAGCTATAAGAGGGGGCTTGCGGCGGGGATCTTGCCGGCGAAGGCGTATGCACCGGAGTTTAATTGTCAGAAGACGATTCCGGATTTTGCGGGTGTGCCGGAGAATTATTGAGGTGTGATGTGATGGACGGATGAATGTACATTTATATGACTGTTGTATATGTGGGAGGGCGTTTTTGGATTGGATGAGCATTTGGTTGAGCGTTTGGAAGAGCGTTTAGATGGGATCCCGCCAGGTGGGTTTTGGCGATATTGGTGATATTGGGGGAGTCCAGCATAGCGCGCATATATTTGGATTTAGCTTGGGTATAATCGTATAATGTTTCTCTTGCAATAATATGTCTCGTGGTATCCGATATCCATCCGTAAATGTACATTATCCCCCCCCTTTACACTTTCCAGGTCGTATATTCAAACACACCCCGCTGCTTCTAACCAAAAACCCAACCGCTCGCGATCGCTGGCTCCTAGTTGCTCTCAACCAACTGCTCCCATTAAGCTGTGGCCTCCCACAACCTATTCATCTTTACCGCTCCCACGAAGCTTCCCAGCAACCCAACCGTCAGGGGGCTAATAATCCCCCCCTCCAAACTCCAATGGATCGTCAACGGCGCATATCCCGCATTAATCCACACCTCCCTCTTCCACGCCAAATCCTTCACCGCCTCCTCACTCTTCTCACTCACCACCCCCCACTTCCTAACCTGCCTCTCCCTCGCCAACCTCACAAACTCCAACGCCGTATGCGCAGCCCAACACCTACTACTCCACATCCACGCCTTCCCCTGCGTCTCCGGCGTCCACCCAAACACCCCCTTCGAGCTCAGGTACGCCCCGTTCTCCAGCACCTGATACACGGTATTAACCAGCACCTGGGCATTCACGATCTGGCGCTCCAGCGGATCCGCAGACGGCGCGAGGATAGCGCTCTTGCCCCACTGCCACATGCCGAAGAGCCCGAACAGGCGCGCGAACATGCGCACATCGGAGCAGAGGGCGTAGAGGGCTGCGAGGCGGCGGGCGGTGAGGGCGTTCTTTGTGGTGGAGGGGGCGAGGCGGGTGAGGAGCGAGGAGATGGCTAGGGAGGAGTAGCCGAGGGTGAGGAGGGAGGCGTCGGTGCCGGAGGGGGTCGAGATGATGCGGCTGAAGTGGGTGAGGACGCGGTCGGTTTTGCTGAGGTAGAGGGGGAGCCAGGATTGGAGGGTTTTGACGGAGGGGGCCGCTGGGGGGAGAGAGCGCTCGGGTTTTGAGAGGGGGAGCGAGGCTGGGGGGGAGACGATGGGTTCTGGGATTGTGACGGGTTCAGTGATGGCGACGGGCGCGGAGGCGGCGATGGGCTCTGCGATAGTGGCGGGCTCAGAGTTTGGCTCTGGGAGGGTCTCTGAGACGGTGGTGGGCTCTTCGATGGTCGTGGGCTCTGAGGGCTCTGAGACAGCTGTGGGCTCGGTGATTGTGGTCGGCTCCGGGATCGCAATGGGCGCCGCGTCGAGTTGAACGTCCGCCATTTTGAATGTGAGACTGGATGGATCGCGGAGGAGTATAGGCGCGCTGTAAAGAGAGGCAACGGTGACAGCACCTGTTATCTAAAGAGAGTATTGACAGATTAAGAGTTTTGGATGTTAGAAAAATATAGTTTACATGTGGTTGGTGGAGTACCATTTCCGATAACAGGAGCTTCTGCCGAGGTTGACTCGTATCAGATCGAGGGTCCTGGTCACGTGAGTATTTATTTACGTATTACCCTTCTACGGAGTAGTTCTCCCGAAACTTGTTGAGTTAGTTGTATGGTGAAATTACCCAACCCTTATAGAGCAGAGGATCAAAGCGGAATAATTTGAGAGTCTTTCTGCTATATCATAGCTTATTAGTATCAAAATTCATATGTAGTAGCCAGGGACAAGTGAAGCCTGGCTTCCCAGATCAACACTGTAATCAAAAAAGAACCGTTTGTATTCTATCATCTTTGCATTTCTTATTCAGATTATATGTCTCCATGTATCCGAGGATATGCTGGTCTTTCAAAGGTACCCAAACATCCCAAAACAAGATTAACAAGACAAAATAACAAGCCCAATGGATATCGTATCAACACGTCCGTCTCACCCATCATACTTCCGCCTAGTAGACTGGGTTCTGGCCACCGAGACCACTAGACATCGATGGTGCTCCGCCCATTCCGGGCCTTGGGTAGTCGTCTGGCCTCCCGCCGCCGGACTCGTAGTGTGCCTTCCTCAGAGCCTGGAGACGCTTCTTCTTGGTCTTGGCGTTGATGTAGGTGCCGATGAGGAAACCGACAATGTTGAAGAATGGGACCCAGGTCTCCTGGGGGAGGAACTGCTGCGCGAAGGCGAGCGTGATGGGGGAGGTGACCCACGACACCTTCATGACTGGCATGAATCCTGCCTTCCATGTCGAGTGGATCGCGTGGATGTTGCGCGCGCCGTTGATGATGGCCATGGAGGTCAGGTAGATACTGTTCTGGATTGGCGCAATCTGTAACTGTTAGCTATGGTCGCGCGACAGAGTTCGGATCGGGTGTCTTACGAATAAGTTGCTGAACAGGATCTGGAGGATCTTTGCCTTCAAGCTCGTGCGGTTGGCGAAGATCTTCTGGAGGATGCTGATGAGGACGTGGCCGACGGGGGCCATGATGAAGGCGCCGTTCGCTGCCATCAGCGGCACCTTCTTCGTGAAGTAGTGTCCATGCTTGCTCCTATCCTTTGCGATGTACGCCGCCAACAGTTCTTGTAGACCACCGAGGGAACCGGATGTCAACATCTTGGTTCGGAGAGGGTTCTTCTGGAGCTGCGTGAGGTACGCCTGGTCACCGTGTCAGTCAATTGGATGCGCAATTCAATATGGGGAAGCCTTACAGCGAGGTAGCCATTGGCGACTTTGCTGGCAGTTGACCCCGTGGCGACCTGGTTCACGGCCGACCCGACGGTCGTCTTGACGGTGTCCTTTTCGAACTTGACCGACATCGTGATGGAAATGGTATATGGTAGGTGTGTCTGTGAATGTGGGACGAGGTGTCAGTTATGAGGTCAAGTCGAGCGGCCAGATCGGGGATGCTCCCCCCGTTTGTTTACACCTATACTAATCAAAGTGGGCCGAGGCAGTCGGAAGGGTTCTCCGCATCTCGATTTATGGGGAGATGTTTCGAAGGAATGAGCTGCAGGGTATTTCTGGGGACTCACCTTAGCTTAATTGTGATTTCCTTTCGCGATTATCGACGTGTTGGGAGGGAAAAGGAAGCTCACGCCAACATCAGCGATGATAGTTGAGGGTGGTAGATTTTGGGTGAGTTGGCGATGGGTTAGGTACGAGTAAGTGTCGACGCCTCAGTACTCCGTACACAAAGGATCGCCCCAACAACCTGGTTGTCGCCGTTGGCCGTCAGCTTACAGGAGTCGAGCCCGTCCGGAAAATTAGCACCGCTTGGACCTATCGGAGACTTCGGAAAGCGCCGCGATATCTCCACCAGGGAAAACGATAAGTGGCTGGCTGAGGCTGGCGACGACGACAACAACAAACAGCATAAATCAATAAATAACAAACAGCATCAAAAACAAACAGTCGCGGCTTAGAAAACACCATTTGAGCTGCTGCCTTGTACGTACATACTTGAGATGCATCGAATTGGAATAATACGTGCGCCATGTGGTTAACCGTACCTATTGAGAGAGTTAGAACCGCGTATATGATGCCGGTACACTTCCTGGACAGGATGAAAGACCTTGACTCTCAGACATGTAAGGATTTATATGCTTCTCTTTTTCGAATAGTAGTCTACCTGACTGTCATTGTGTTTTGAAGCATTTATATTGTGGAATATAACTGCCGTATGCCACAGCATCTTGAGTTCAGTGCTCACTTCCCCCTGTGTCCGTCTGGTTTCCTTCTCTAGTAGCCCTCAGTCAAGGGCTACTGTTATTAGATATTTCATATTTAAATGAGCCATTATGGATGCCTATTTTCCAGTCCCCTTTTATCAGCCTGGGACCAAGAAGCGCTGTAGTGATGTGGTGCCATGCTCAGTGGCCTCGGTCAATTCTTCGGAATATGCAGTATCATATGCATCCATCTATAACCTGACCTGTCTCCTTCATGGCTTTGTGCTCCTTGAATTTCTATAGTGATGTTGGATTTTATGCTCAATTCTCTATGTCGAGAATCAACACGTTGGTAGCTGGCATGGATAGCTGTCCTGTCACTTTCTAAGCTGCTAGATCTCCCTGTCAGGCACTGGGAATATCTTCACCCAGGAGCCCACCAGGCGAACGTGAAAGGTAAACAAAGACCTCTCTCCTCCCCACAATCCATCGCGCCAGACAAGACAGAAAAACAACACAAACAATCACCAAATCGACACACAACTTCTCACGTCATGAATGGTTAGAGGAATTACACAAAATGACTTCAAACGAACCTCGGGTTAAACCTGAGACCCCTGCTGCAAACAACAGCCCGACACAAACAGCAAGCAGGTCGCGAGAGATGATGTGTACGCACATCACCATGGTCAGGATGTACTCCGCCGACATGCGATGCTCCCTGTGTCTCCATCCCGGATCTTTTGGGTGGGTATACAGATGTTCCCAAGACCGTGAACTCATGATTGAGAATGATTACAATGAGAGGGGTGTGGTGAGTTGTTCCGGAAACTACCTGTAATCTTGGCTCTGCTCTAACAATAAAATTGTGTAGAATGGCCTCGATAACCTTTTTGACTCTTTCACGGTTCCAGCGGAACCTAAGAGGAGAAGTGCAGCAGCGAGAGCACGTCCAGTGTCTTTCCTCGAGGAGATGGCTCCAGGACAGCTCCAGGCGTATAGTCCACAACAGCTCAGCACACTCCTCGACCAGAGAACACACGTGAGTGCCATAATTCCATCCGATCTTGGGAATACAAATTCTCTCATGCGCTTCTGGTTCACTTACCTTTGAACCAATGCCTAATTTCAAAACAGGTACTCGACGTCGCGAAGCGCCACAGCAAAGACCTCGAGTTGTATCGACACCGCGAGCAGACGGTCCTCAATCCGTTCTCAATTCTAGACAGCAACCCTTCCGATGCGGCCAAGCTCTGGGTCCCGAAACCAAATGAGGAGTGCCAGTTCAAAGTCTGCCACAGGTGCCGCCACGCATGCGTGGAGCGTTCTTTTCTCAGCCTGGACGCTATCGCCAACGATGAGATCCCGATGACGGCTGTCTCTGGATTTGGCTTCAACCTTCTTGGGAAGAGGCCTGTAGTTCCACGCAAATATGCTATCAATTACGGTCTTAGACCAGACCCAAGACCACAGACCGTAAGCTTTTTTTTTCACTTTTCTATTTCTCGATACTGCCGCATCGAAATTCTTCTCACATCTCACCTACCAACAATAACTAACATAACCTAGACATTCAGGACACTGTCAAATGACAAAGATCTAGGGATTGCCATCGCCAAGGCTCCCCCTAATCAGCCCATGGAGCAAGATTTCACTACGCGCAGCCCCTTTGACGATGAACCGGGCGCCGATACCACATTCGGGCAGTCATCCAACGCCTACGATTCTTCCGCCATGGCCAGAAGCCTCAACCTCGAATCCAGCACCGAGATCACTCCAATCGACCCAGCCGATAGATACGCGTTCAGACGAGTTCTCAATATCAACATGATGCTAGCAGCAGAGACTGCTAAAGCGGATGCGGTTGAGGGAAGTAGCCTCCTATCCCACATCCGGGCAGCGGATACGCCACCCAACTCCCCTCGGCTCCGCGCTGTAGAAGTGGATGATAAGCGTGGGAAGCGCCCTGCTTTGTTTCGTGGTAGAAGGTATGGTTTATTCGCCTGGTTATCGAATATAGCAAACCGAGGCTAACTCCGCATAGCGACAATTCTCTCCATACCAACACCGATCTCCGTCGTAAGTTCAATCTCGACGATGTTGAAGGTGAATCGGAGGAGGATATTACATACATTCTGCGGAAAAGACGTTTTTATCTTGCAGCTGATGCTCCTTCGGACTCGGAATCGGAGGAGGAGGGGAAGTCTACTGCGGAATTTGCGACTACAGTGGAACTGGAAAACAGGGATGCCGAGGGCTCGACTACTGAGCCGGTGGCTGTGGACAACAAGTGTGCAACTTTCCGATGTGGTCACTCAGCTATGAGATGAATAGTCACCCCCTAGGCTTGGAAATCTACTGGTCGATAGGGGCATATAGATTTCAGTGTTTTGTCCTTCGCCCGCGGATACCCCGGAATGAGTTGGCTAGGACTGTTTATGTATTGTAGGAAATATCGCGCCAGCTGATCCCCAAATCGTGGTTAGATCAAGTAGCAACAAAAGCAAACATCTAGATCTACCTTAGTTCCAATATTGCACCTGTGATATGTTACAATTGTAACTGCTGATTTTGTACAAACCGTGTGCCTGGTGATGTGAGTGTTGGAGCCCGAGAAATAATTCTGCCGGCAGAACCGACTTACCGCCCTTCCCGGAGCTTCACACCAACGCCACACACGAAAACGTGCTTGCCTGGCCCAAACATCCCAAACATCCACCTTATACCTCCACCTCCCCAACCTCCAACCCATATCTCGAAACTCCACCAATCCTCGTCCCAAATACCCAAAGAATTCCAGCAGCTACACCCCCCCAAACGCCACCATGGCTTCCTACGAAGGTCCGTCCCTCCCCTCCCCCCTCTCTCCCTTCCCGTTACCCCACTAACACCCCGCAAGTCGAACACAACATCCAACCCTCCACCAACACCACCTCCTCCTCCCGCCGCCCCGACATGTCCACCTTCTTCGCCAAGCTCTCCCAGATCGGCGCCGACCCCTCCACCCCGCACAACAACCCGCACGCGCAGCCCACCCCCGTCGACATGCGCGCGACCTTCTCCCTGCTGGCCGACTCCTACTACCAGATCCGGTCTACCGCGTCCGGTCCCCCCGCCGAGCTGTTGACCTCCTTAATCAGCGAGTTAGAGGAGGGCGCGGATAGTCCGCCGAAGGAGGTTGAGGGGGTGAGCCAGGCGTTCTTGGATGCGTTGGAGAGGGTGGATAAGAAGAAGTTGGGGGAGGGGAGCTGTCCGATTTGCGGGGAGAGGTTTAAGGATGATGAGTACCCGCTGGTGGTGCAGTTGCCGTGTCATCCGACGCATTGGTTTGATCTGGAGTGTGTTGGGCCGTGGTTAAGGTTGAAGGGGACGTGTCCGTTGGATCGGAAGGCGGTGGGGGAGAAGAAGAAGGTGGTGGTTGTGGATAGTGAGGAGGAGGATTATGATGATATGATTGCGTAGTTTTGTTGGGGGAAAGCAGATTTTGATACCAGATTGGGGCGGTTGAGGTGAGGCGGGGTTGGCGTGGGATGGAGTTACGGGCTTGATACTGCAATACAAGAAATTGTATCTCTCATTTTATAAGGTGCTCATATATTCATTTTACGTTGGCTATTGAGCGCAACATAGATTCACCTCCTTATATAGCCCTTCCCATCACTCATCCTCATCAGCAAATCCCCATCTCTTCCACCTCAGAAACCTACTTCTTCGCCGGCGGCGTCGGAAACATCCCCGCCCACCCTCCATCCGGATTATCATGCCCCCCATCCTCCCCCCAATACGCCGCCGGCCCGGCTACCGCATCCCAGTTAGCAGACGCATCCACCGCCATCGACATCCACGCCAGAATCCCATCCTCAATCCTCGGTCCCAGCAGCACATAATCGAAAAACGGGTCCACCACGTCCGTCGCGCTGGGGCCAATCCACACATCCTCTTCATTCGTCGTCAACGGCAGCGTATTCGTGTTATACGGTTCCGCCGCCTCGACGACCGCGCGCAGCGACGCGTCGAAATACAGCTGTCCGATGTGCGACACGTGGCCGCCGGTGTATGTGCCGTTGGGGAGGAGCGTGCCGCCCGTGTGCGTCAGCACATGCTGGTGCGTGGCGCGGTTCCAGTAGTGGCCGGGGAAGATGGTGGTGAATTGGACGACGCCATCGGGGTCTGTCTGCTGGACGCCGCGGAGGAAGGTGGTGTTGAGGCCCGAGTACTCGGTTGGGTCGCTGACGCCGGAGTATTGGCCGGTGGAGTTGGCGGACCAGGTGTCGACGATTAGGTCGGCGGGGCCGCAGGTGGAGACGTCGATGAATTGCCAGTCGAGGTAGAGGGGGACGCCGGGTTGGGTCTCGGCGATGTTGGTGCGGAGGAGCTCTTGGGCGACGAAGTAGGGGCCGGTGGCGCCTTCGGGGGTGAGGATGCAGGGCTTGGAGGCGCCGAAGACTTCTGATGGTGGGGTGGAGGAGGAGAAGTCGTGGTCAGAGGTGCGGTCGTGGTCGACTTGCATCCACTTCTCGACGTCTACCAAGTCACGACGGTGGCGCATTGGCGCTGAGTCTGTTAGTTGTGTACTTAAGAGTGGTGGAGGGCGGACATACTCTCTGTAAGGCCGCGTTCCTCGCGCAAGCGCTGTGCAGTGGCTGCTCGGCGCACAGCAGCTTGTTTCTGTAGTTCTAGAGACGCCGCTGATCCGGAGCAGGCCTGAAGAGACCGTGCTCCATGTTTGGTGTGGAAAGCCTGTTCATTGAGGGCGCGGCGGAGGAGAGCCGGATCCTTATGATCAGGATGGGCGAGGGCGCCAGAGAAGTATGTAGCCGCTACCAAGGCCGAGGCCAATCCCGAGAGGACAACCATTTTGAGGCTTGAATTTAGGAGGGGTGATAATGTGGAGCTTCGACGGTTTGGAGCGTATGGAGGCGGGGGGGGGGG
>JPKC01002308.1:0-42314 GCA_000750925.1 Pseudogymnoascus sp. VKM F-4518 (FW-2643) | reverse complement strand
GGGGGGGGGGGGAGGAGGCGAATAGTTCGACCAAGGGCTTGCTTTATATATTCATCTCACGGACGAGGGGGCCATCTGACAGGACTAGATCGCGGGGCATTCCATTTCGAGATCGGGGCTATAAGAAGCAGCGAAGCCAAGGAGCTCACAGCTTTAGCCATTCATACGAGTCGTAATATTCAGCAATTTCCGGCGAGCAATAGCACGTGTCATGTTAAGGATCAGCACGCACACAGGCTATCACTGTTTAACGCTGTTCCCGAACCATTTCCCACCGATGAGACCAATGGAAATCCGGGGCTCGAAGCGCTTGCATCGGCATTAACGTCGAGGCTGAATGGCTAAAAGCTTAATCCTGGTTATATAACGCACGGCCGTGGTCGGTCTCGGTAGGGTATATCCGGCGGCATAACAGCGGATATCCAACAGATCACACGGAGCACTATAACGCGATTATGGGGTCGTGGAGAAATAAACCGTTCTCGGAAAATAATGCATGAGGGATTGAGGCGGTAAGCAGTTCGTAAGCAGTTCGATTTGATTAATTGCAAGCCACGTGGGCAACTCAGCTATCCCCAATGCCGAAGTACGCATCGTCGAACTCCTGATTCTCCAGCCCCGTCGTGTCGTCGCCACCTTCAAAATCCAAGCCGTCGAGTAGATCGTCGAAATTCGTTTCGTTCCCTCCTATGCCCATAGCTAGATCTAGATCCGCGCCGCTCATCCCGACGCCATCTTCCCCATCTAGGTTAATAATTTCGCCGTCTCCGCCGGCATTCCCACCGCTGTTTGCCGTATCAAGCATGTTGATGTCCCCGCTCTCCTCGGGCACCTGGTTGGCGTAGCTCTCTAGGCCCTGCAGCATCGAGCCCCCATCGTCATTGCCAAAAGGCTGGTCGGTGGGTTCCCCAAACGTCGATAGGTCTATGTGACCGTCATTCTGCATACTATAGTCTTGACCCTGATTATCTCCTTGGTCCGCGGCAGCGGTATCCGTCCCGAAATCGAAATCGTCAAAGTTGAGATCCGGGTGGTCGTCGTGTGCGCTCTTAGGACCGAACAGGGACTCATAAGTCATATCGTCGTTGGTATCCAGCGTGTCCAGTGGCTCCAAATCTTTGCTCGGAAGCTTATCAACTTGCTGGCCCCCTGCGGCCGAGACTTCTGCCGGTTGGGCAGTTGTTTCTCCAGGTAGTTCGATACTTGGTTTCACCTCATCCTGTAGTTTTTCAGAGGTTTGAAGGTCGGCCCTTGGTTGCTCATGAACCGAATCCACCATATCCAACGTCTCCTTCTTCATCTGGCTATCACCCACTTGCACAGTTGTATCCAACGGCTCAGACTTCACTTGCTGGTCCTTCGCCTGCACCGAATCGCCGACCTCTTCAGTCTTAACAATATTCGCCGGCTGCTCCAAAATACCCCCATCCTGGGTAGCTGTTGCATTCTGTGCACCACCAATCGTCTCCTGCGCCATAGGTACTGCCACACTCTCGATCGGCTGCGCGACAGGATTCCGCAACTCCTCTTCCCTCTTCCGTACCTCCCTCAAGTCCCTCGCAATAACCGCCTTAGCCCGCACCTATTCAAATCAGTATAAACACCCCATATTCCACTCCGACAGACAGTCTTACAATATCACTCTCCAGCTCGTCGAGCGCGCCGTGGAAGCTGGTGATCGCTTTGGGCATGTACATCTGCAGCCTATCGTTGTCGTGGGATATCGTCTTGGCGCCCTTCATGTTCGCGGAGCGGAGCGCTTTTCCAGTTTCAATGAGCTGTTTGAATCGATCAGTATAAAGCGCATTCTTGGGGGATAGGGATGGGGGCGCACAATGGTGTTTATTAGGTTCTGGAGGGTGTCGAGGTGCTGTTGCTGTTTGGTCTGCAGCTTGGCTGTCTGCGGGCTGGGTCTTGGTTGCGACATGGTGATATGATATGCTAGTATGCGATATAAATATGTTCAATGGGTTTGAGGCAACTTGTAGCTGAGCTCCGAGGCCGAATGGAGAGTGGTGTGAGTCCTGATCGGGGAGACTCAAGGTTGCGGTGCTGGTGGATGAAGCTATGTTGGAGCGGATAAATGATGGTCCGCCCCATCACTCTCCCCGCGTTTTTAGATATAAATTTTGGTTGGGACGAACAGTCCTCCTATGGGCAATATTTTATAGGCATTCACATTTACAAGCTGAGTCCCAGTGATCCTTAAGAAGTGACAGGTTCACTTATTTCCCGAAGAAGAATGAAGTCTTCAATTATCCATAGTTAAGACTATGCGCATTCATTCCTAATCCCCATTCCCACCACAGCCAGTAGTAACCCTCCCTTCACATACGTCTCCAATTTAAGATCTCGACAATCTTCCATCCAAAAGCATTACATGACAGGCGCCAGTGGCGCGTTACGAAAAAAGCCAGGGGTAGTCGCACGATAGTATAGAGAATTCGTTGAACTCGTCACCGAGGAAATAAACGAGCATACAAAGGCAAACGCAAATCATATGCCTCATCCGTGGAGTAGAGGTAGATAGAGGCAGAGAAGAGGTAGGAAGAAACAAATCCTCCGGATTTAAGCACACAAAACATATCCCAGAAAAAACACCATATGCTTTTTTGATTGAAGACACGACGACACGACGGAAACATAATAACATAGCTTCTGCACCTGCCATGGACGAGAGAGGAGAGAGGAAATGGGGCGATTGGAGAGAGAATGCTATAATAAGAAACCCTAGGCAATCATCGCTGTGAACTATCCAACAAATGTTCCACTAAGTCGTCGGCAGAGACCGAATTAAAAACGCAGGAGCGAAGAAGTAAGTGATAACCGAAACCCGCACCTGACAACACGCCGCCACCCAAAAACACAATCAGGCGAGTGAAGTCAGCAGCCCAGTAGATTCAGGGCCCGACCTAGCCTTGGTAGCCACCAAAGCCGGCTTGCCCGAACCCTTGGGAGGCAGGCTGGCTCCACTGAGCGGTCGGCGTCTGCTGTGCACGGCCGTAACCACCCGCGCTTGGAGGGCCGGCGTATCCCATTTGCTGACCTCCATACCCGGAAGGAGACTGTTGAGGGGGTCCTCCGTAGCCGCCTGGCTGGCCACCATACTGCGCTGGGGACTGCTGGTTAGGCATAGGTCCAGCTGATGGGGGTCCTTGTTGAGGTGGCATTCCACCGTACTGAGGGAAGTAGGCGGAAGGTGTCCCAGGGTACGCAGGAGTTTGCGCACTCTGAGGGCTGTAGCCTGTGGGAGTTCCCTCGAACCCTGGCTGAGAAGGCGCCTTGTCCTTACCCCACTATTATGAAAGTCAGTTTGATTTCTGGACATATGATGAATAAACTTACGCTGCACTTCAACGGGCGGCCGTTCACATTATAGCCAGAAAGTTGGCAAATCGCCATGGCGGCGTTCTCATGAGTATCCATCTTAACAAAAGCAAAACCGCGATCAGATTGGAAGCGAGTCTCGACAACGTATCCAAAGTTCTGAAAGAGAGGGACAAGGTCATTCTGAGTCGTATATGGCGTAAGGTTGCCAACATAAACGGTGGTTTGCCACTGGGGCGTCTGCTGCACGATCATATCGTAGGACTGAACGCCGTGGGTTGGGAAGTGGTGGTGGCCGAAAGGTGTAGTTGGAGTAAGGCCGGTGGAAACCATGGATTGCTGCTGGGAGATTGATGGCTGTCCCTTTTGATTTGCCCAGTTACAGCGTATCGCTCGGGATCCGAGCCATTCTCCATCCATTGAGCTGAGAGCCTTTTCAGCGTCTTGGCGCTCACGGAATGCAACAAACCCATATCCACGAGACCTTCCGGTCTTCATGTCCCACATCACTCTAGCCTCAGATACCGATCCGAAAGCACAGAATGCTTGAAGAAGCACCTCGTCGTTAACCTCGTTTGAAAGGTCACCAACAAAAATGTGGAAGTGGTTAGAGGTGTCCTCCTTATTAGATGTGTTGGACTGGTACGCCCAGTTAACACGGATTTCCTATTCCTGTTAGTCATTCGAATTCACTTTGTTCCACGCAGTATTGTACGTACAGCTTGGTGAACACGTCTGCCATTCAAAGTTTGCATAGCACGCTCCGCTGCTCCTGGGTCGTCGTACTCGACGAATCCGTAGTTGAAGCCTTTCGCCTGTAGCTGGTTAATGCGATTAGCATGCTGCATGTACAACAACAGAGTGCGAGATAAGAGTGTCTCGGGAGTGGGGGCGAGATCTCCATGCCACACACTTATGCGCATGTCCGAGTATCTCGTGGATTTGACACATATAAAAGGGTGATACTGACAGCACCTACATTCTTGTCAGGAATGATCTTTACATTCTGGACATGTCCAGTAGTTTCGAAGATTTGGCGCAAAACATCCTCAGTCACGCGGGGATCGAGTCCACCAACGTAGAGGGCACGCTTGTTTGGCTCTGGAGCCGCACGTCGGACGAACCCGCCCTGGCTATCAGGAGACATGATGACCCCATTTTCGCCCGACATTGGCGAAGTTATAGCTGTCGGAATAGGATTCGTGTTTTGAGGGATGATGACAGGCGGGAGCGGTGGAGGAGGCATGTGCGGGTTACCCATGCCATTCTGGCCGTTCTCGTAGCCTGGAGCACCCGCAGTGCCAGGTGGAGGCGGGAGCTGCGTCCCGGGCGGAGGAGGGGCGTTATCAGACATGGTCTGTATGTTGTGAAGTATTATTACTGTGCTTTTTTGCTGCAAAAGTGACTGCGCAACTCGAGCCTTTGTTCGGAGCGAAGAGTCCGACGAGTATGAAACTACGCAGGAGTCTAAAATCGAGATGTACTTAGGATCGTAGAAGATGAATCGCGTGGCAGGTCCCCAACGGTATTAAGAATCGACTTGAAGGACTCGAAAGGATTCGAACGAATCGGATCGTGAAATGAGTTTGATGGGAAACGCAAGAGTCGAAGAGAATCGACGACAGGAGTTTCAAGCGATGAACTGAGAAGAGTGTGAGTGTTCTGGGTGAGAGAAAGCCCCAATGACAGCGAGGCGCGCAAAAGACTGGGCTTCTTATTATACCTTCGCGACTGAACAAATCGAAAGACGTGGAAGGAAGATCAATGCGATGACACCGACGACGACGATTATGACGGGACCCGAAGAAGGGAAGAAACACGAGCAGAAATGAGAAGTATGGAGAAGGAAGAGATGAGAGAGAAGTAGAAACCACCGCCTCAAATCTCAAAAAATCTCACACGGCCTTGTCGATAGAGGAGATGTTGGTTGAGGTTGGAGGAGGAGGGAGGGATCGAGGACGAAAGGTGGGGAGGTGGGAGGTGTGGAAAGGGAGGGAGGACCAAAGACAGCAGGAGGATGTAGGGACACCCCCCCTAGAAATAAAGACACCCCCACTGGCTGGTGGACAGAGCTTCAAACATCCTTCAGTGCTTTCAGTGTGCTACAGTGGACGACAGCTACCGCAGCTACTACATGCCCTAAGCTGAATCGGTCGCCGTAGTTGCGGTATGTGACGGGACGCCAACGAGAGCAACGGCACGGCGGGGGTGCCTCGAGTGCAAATTAGCGTAGTTTCACCGAAGCGAATGGACGCTACGCTACTGTATGTAGGTGCGTGCTATAGGATGCGGTAGCAGTAGTGGTAAAATGTGGCTTTAGGGGTCTATTTGTCTTGAAAAATGGTAGCAACGGGGAGATCGTGTTGGTCCTGTTGGTAATAATTAATTATATGATATATTTTCTTTGTCATAGGGCTCTTTTTATATAACATATGAGATACAAGAACAGCGGGGAAAGATGGGGGGAGATGGGGTGTGAGTAAATCTGAGATGATACTTCGGTCTGTTCTGTTTGTAGCTGAAAACCACACCCAAACTCAATTGGCTGGTTGTACTGGCGTGCCAGATGTGATAAGGTGGGCTGATTGTGCATGAAGCTCCTGCAGCGTACATGAGTTGCGTAGCTTGCGTAACTTGTGTGTAACTTTGTGCGGATGAGAGTATCAGAAAAGTATATGGAGTAGAGTATGGAGATAGAGCTGGTTGTAAATAAGGTGGTGGTGCTGTAAACAAAGAAATAATAAATGTCTTAGATTTAGGGCAGACAGGCGGAAAGACGCGCTTCTAAAGAGTATATTTCACAATTATTATACAAGCAAACGACTAAATTCTACCCCTATAATAATATGACAATATTACATCTAGACTTTATACATACTATAAGATAACAAAATGATAAGAAATATCTGTTGTGCTCTTGACACACAGCCCTATATGCAGTCTCATCTGATCCTTAGACATGAAATAAAATCTCCTGAATGGACCCCTTAACTGCGCCTATGTCGCTTCCCATCGCCAAAATAGTCGATCGCCATGTCACGTGACACCGTTATTTATGGTCGGTGCTGACCACCACTTTGGAGTCCCCTAGCGAGTCGCGTCAAACCGCGTCAACTCACGAGGAAGGTACGTACTCCAATCTGAGGGAAACAATCAGTGAACATCACGACGATTGTCATATATCGCAACCACGAACAGCAGCAACCATGAGCCAATAGCCTCCTCTCACTTACAGACACCCTGGCAAAGCATTACTGAATAGCCCGAAAAGTCGATTGCATGATATCTGCTCGACGACGCTTTTCGGCATTCTCCACAGCAACCCCTCTCCTGCGTGCGAGTTGCTGGAAGGCGCCCCTCCACAGCCCGCGACCCCGTCAGCTCCTCGTCCCGCACTTGGATGCATCCGTCTCATACTGTCGAACAGCTGGTTACTCCAGCATCGCCGACGCAATGTTAGGAAGGGCTGTGCAGAGTTTCCAGGCGCCGCCGCCGCGGAAGGAAGTGTTGGCGGCGGCAGAAACGGCCAAGGGCGGCGCCCAGTCTCCGGGATCGTCCCAGGGCGTCGATGATATGTTGAAGAATGGGACGAAAAATAATAGCAGAAAGAGCATTAGCGGGTGGGCGAGACCTGTGTCACCGAGCTCTTCAATGACGTCGAGTGCACCGCTGTCGGTGTTTTCGAGGACCAACTCTGCTTCTGCGTTTTCGAGGCCGACTACAGCGGGCACCGTGGCATCGAATGGATATACAGAGACATCATCTTCAATGAGGGGTTTGTCTGCGGGCCCAGGCAGGCAAGGTTCTGTCGGGGATAAGGTATGGGAGCCCACCTTTATTTTAAGAGAAGACATGAATAACGAGGAGAATCAGGTCGTAACAAAAGCAGCAGTGGTTATCAATGCCGGCACAGACATAGTCGACTTGACCCAAGAAGCTCCAAGCAAATCGCATGCTCCACAGCCCGTCGAATTCGACTTTGACGATTTCGACGACGATAGCGACATAGATCTAGAAGTGGAGTACCCGCTGGCATTACCAACCCTGAGTGCGCCTAGACAGCCATTGGCCTCGATGTCCCCGAATAACACTAACTTCCCAGCGTCGATGCCTCCACCAAAGTTGTCAGCAACTCCTCAACATCTCGCCCATCCCAGCAGTGGTGCTATACCATGGTCATCATCCCCACAAGCTCACATGGGGCCGCCCCCAGGTGCCGGAGCGAAACGATCGAGTTTCCAAGAGCCAGAACCTATTACAAATTTGATTTCGTCCGAGCCGTCGATTGATGCGAACCCTCGACCGGCAAAGAGGAGGACAACTCCATGGGCACAGCGGGCGGCGGAAGAGAAGGATACGCAGCCACAACAGAGAGAACAGGCGGCTACCGGTACTAAATGCTTTAGGTGTCAAGGGTATGGCCATTATTCCGGGAGCTGTACGAGAGAACCACCCAAGGACAGATCAATTCCACATGACGATAGCTTTACCCCACTGCCGAAAGAAAAATCATTACCCTGGAATACTACAGCAAGTGCAATCAAGGACAAACGAGGGGCTTTCAAAGAGCACCAGAAGACGTTGAAAATGAATAGGGAGCATAATTCTATAACGGAAATGTTCAAGACTAGCACAAAGGGATCGACAAAGGCGGAGAAGCCGGCTAATATATTCCTCAGCTCTGAACAGAGCAACGTCTTGGAACTCGTCACCCAGCAGAAGAAGAGCGTGTTCTTCACAGGTTCTGCAGGAACGGGAAAGTCTGTGCTGATGAGGGCCATCATTGCTGAGCTGCGCAAGGTGTACAAGAGGGAGCCTGACAGAGTTGCCGTCACTGCTTCTACTGGTTTAGCTGCTTGCAACATTGGTGGTGTTACTTTGCATAGCTTTGGCGGAATTGGGCTTGGAAAGGAGCCAGTGCCTGACTTGGTGAAGAAGATTATGAGGAACGCAAAGGCTAAGAACCGGTGGTTGAGGACTAAGGTGCTGGTCGTTGATGAAGTATCCATGGTCGACGGGGAACTATTCGATAAGCTGGAAGGTATCGCGAGGTTCATTAGGAAGAATGGGAGGCCGTTTGGTGGGATTCAGCTGGTTGTTACGGGTGATTTCTTCCAGTTGCCGCCAGTGCCGGATTATGGTAAACAGGTTAAATTTGCTTTCGATGCAGATACCTGGTCAACCTCCATCCATCACACTATTGGCTTGACGGAGGTTTTCAGGCAACGCGACCCAGGTAGGTCGAGTCAACGTTCATCACCAAGTCCATTGTTAGCTAACCTATCATGTAGAATTCGCCAATATGCTCAATGAGATGCGATTGGGCAAGATTAGCGATGCAACCATGAAGGCTTTCAGGAAGCTTGATAGGCCGCTGGAGGCCTCTGGCCTCGATGCAACTGAGCTGTGAGTTCTGGCGTTCGTAGGGTTTACTTCGGATCTTAGCTAACACAAACAAACAGATTTCCAACAAGAAACGAGGTTGACAACTCCAATTTCATGAAAATGCGACAATTACAAGGAGCCGGCAAAATATACCTATCCGAAGACACCGGCAGCGTTCGGGACCCGCAGCAATTAGAACGCCTACTGCAGAACTTCATGGCCCCCAAGAAACTCGAGCTCAAGAAGCACGCCCAAGTCATGCTGATCAAAAACATGGACGACAACCTCGTCAACGGCTCCATCGGCAAAGTCATCGGCTTCATGAACGAAAAAACCTTTGAAGTCTACGAAGGCGCCGACCTCGACCCCCTCGACGACGACGCCGGCTCCGACACCGACGACCCCAAACGCGAAGCGAAACGCCGCGTCCGCGGCATGATGAACAAAGACCTCATCGCCGACACTGGCAAGGAGTACCCCCTGGTGCGCTTCTTCGCCGCCGATGGCACATCACGGGTCCTGCTCTGCCAGCCCGAGGACTGGAAAGTGGAGCTTCCCAACGGCGAGGTGCAGGCGCAGCGGCGCCAGATCCCGCTCATCCTGGCGTGGGCGCTGTCGATCCACAAGGCGCAGGGACAGACGCTGGAGCGGGTCAAGGTTGATCTGCGCAAGGTGTTTGAGAATGGGCAGGCGTATGTGGCGCTGAGTCGCGCGACGACGCAGGAGGGGCTTTGGGTGCAGAATTTCAATCCGAGGGCGGTGATGGCGCATAAGCGGGTGGGGGAGTTTTATGATAGTTTGTATAGTGTTAATAAGGCGCTGAAGCATCCGAAGGTGCAGGGGGGGAAGAAGAAGGTGGTGGATCTTGAGGAGTGGGTTGAGGAGGGACGGGAGCCGATTAGGGAGCTGGAGAATTGGGATGAGGATGAGGAGGCTATGGCTGCGTTTGGGTGATTGCTTGGGCTGGGAGGGTGCGAGGGAGGATGGGGCGTTTTGGGAGGGGAGCGGGATATTGTTGGGATGAAGATGATATGTAGACATAGACAGATCTGTCGACTTGGGGGCATCGCTACTACGTATAGACTTACTGTCGATGTAGGCAATCAATAGCTTGTAGCTTCACGCCACTCGTAGCAAATTATAGCAAAATATGAATAAATCACTTGTAAAATCTTTGATCTGTAAACATCCTTACTAACACCCAGCTTTAGCTAGAACAGCCATGCAAACAACCCTTCGTTATTAAATCACCATGAGTCTATACGCAGCTGCTCATATCAACCCTCAAGGTGCTGGAGATGTCCGGCCTACTGCTCTCCAGATCATCCATGATGAGTCTCGCGAAGGTAAACTCGTTGGAAAAGTAATGGTTATCACTGGTGCAACTTCCGGAATTGGCATTGAGACTGCGCGAGCATTGTCTGCTACGGGTGCCACCCTGTTTTTAACTGCCCATAACTTGAAGAGTGCCGAGAGTGCCCTTGCTGGAATCCTGGAACCAGGCCGAGTTTCACAGGTGGATATGGACAACAACTCCTTTGCTTCGATTCGATCTGCTGCTGCGACTATCCTCACGAAATCGAACAATCAAGTCAATATACTCGTCAACAACGCTGGTGTTATGGGAATCGAACATCTTACGCTCACTGAGGATGGCCACGAGATAACATTTGCTACAAATCATCTCAGTCACTTCCTCTTATTCCAACTTCTCAAGCCCGCCTTGATCGCTAGCTCGACTCCCGACCTCCACTCGAGGGTTGTCAATGTCGCATCATCATCCCATCGCGCTTGTGTACTCCCCGAAAGTAACAATTACAATTTTCAGAAAGGAGGATACAATTTCGGCCTAGCGTATTCAAATTCGAAGCTTGCCAGTGTCTACATGGCCAACGAATTGGACCGCCGCTACGGCCACATGGGCCTTCACGCAACGAGTATCCATCCTGGCGGGATCGAGACGCGTATACCCAGACACGTAGATCCAGAGTTCGCGAAGCAATTTACAGAGGACCCTGTATTGCGTACGCTTTTGAAATCTCCCGAGCAAGGAGCTGCTACAACTATCATTGCTGCTGTTGGAAAGGAGTGGGGAGATAGGGGAGGAAGGTATCTAGAGGACTGTGCAGAAGCACCTCAGGGTGAAGACGATAATAACCCTCTTGGTTCGGGGTTTGTTCGCCAGACTTATGATCAGGAGAACGAGGAACGTTTGTGGAAGGACTCGCTAGTGATGGTGGGAGTGGAGGATGATATGTTAATTTGTAGAACGGATATAAAATAGTTGCATCTTCTAAAATGCAGAAAATAAGAAAGTTGCTATTTAAGTTACCTTACAATTTATTAGGGGAAAATACTCGCACAACTTGCTTCCTCATCACACAGCTTGCCTACTCTAACCTTGAGCAAAGCAAAAGTTTGGTCACAACGATTATAGGGCAGCGAGGAAGAGCCATGCCCCATCTCTCATATCACACTCGGCCGCCTCGGCCACCGGTGCATCCTCGGCGCCGTGCTCGGCCGTCGGAATTAAAGCCCGCCGAACAGGTTGCTGGGATGGCTTGGGAGGTTGTGGGTGTTCACGATATATATGCTCCCTGCTCGATATTGCGGCCTGGTCCGGTTGGCTTCGCTTGCGGTTACTGGAGAGGGTAAGAGGGGTAGGGGCTTGGGGTTGCAGAGCAGGACAGGGCAGGGCGGGCAGAGAGGGCGTATGCGGGCGCCTTGCTGCTATGTAGGATGGAGGGTGGGAGGGGTATTCTGAGGGATTGGGGGTGCTCGGTTTATCTGGTGCCGTGGCGGGGGATTGGGGGGTTCTTGCTGTGCTGTCCCGAATGGCCTCGGCAGCACTGCACTGCGCTGCCGAGTGTATAGACTAGCAAAAAGCCCTTATCGTCGGCACCGTTCCGGAGAGAGGAAATAGTCAGCATGTCAATCCCTGGCAGAGGCGGAAGTAGGGGAAGCAGCTAGTAGCTTAGGTTGGTAACTTACGAGTTACGAGTGTAGTGCGGCGCCACCACAACTGCATATATTCGGGTAATCCAAATATCCATCAAGGGCCCAAGCATATCGTGTATTCGACAGAGGAGTGTCGGCACTTCTCTCTGCTCCAGGGCGGGCGAGTTGAATGAGATTTGCCGTGCCAAGGGCTGACTGTGGTGCTGATGCTGGAATGTGGAGTATGAAGATGAAGGCGGAGGTGGAGCTACCCCGGACACAACACCCCGCCGTCCCCCGCCTTTTGATCCCCAGTTTTGCCCCACGTAAGCCCTAGAAACGGACTGTGCACAGCGATTCTTACGTGCGCAATATCTGTGTCGTTCATTACTCTCGGCCTTGATGGTTGGAAGGATTCCTTACCTTGCACGCTCTAATCTCCACGAGGTAGCCAAGGAAGCATTCTTGGATACTCACAAGAATATATGCAGTTGCGCGTCAGGGCGACTGTATCGGTTTATATGCACAGGTATGGACGAGTACGCACTGGAAATAACTGCCGAGATACAGTAGCCTTTCACCCGCCAGGCAGGACAGCCACATTCCGTCGATATCGAT
Source organism: Pseudogymnoascus sp. VKM F-4518 (FW-2643) (assembly GCA_000750925.1). Taxonomy (NCBI): domain Eukaryota; kingdom Fungi; phylum Ascomycota; class Leotiomycetes; order Thelebolales; family Thelebolaceae; genus Pseudogymnoascus; species Pseudogymnoascus sp. VKM F-4518 (FW-2643). The sequence goes on along the minus strand of JPKC01002308.1, from coordinate 30,047 downwards.
CGTCTCTGGTCAGCGTGCGGAACCGGGAATAAACTATAAACTCCACCGGCCTGTACCTCCACCTTCGACGGTCTCCGCCCGCATCCGGCCCTGCTTTGGACAGGCTTGTGACGCCGCGCCGGGCGCTTGTTGACGGGCGGGCACATATCGGCAGTTGCGGGAGCCTGGAGAGCCTATGGCTGCGTCTACCTGTGATTTCATACGCAGGCGCGATGCGGGAAGTGGAGAGATGGGATGGAGGTAAGTGCTGTATATCTACATATATCTATGGTGAGGTCGTACTCTCCTTTATTATCTGTTGTGGAGCAAAGCATGTCTCAGTCCTGCTTGTACTCCAACGTTGTCTGAGTTACTTTTCATCCCGTCGTCGTCGTCTCGTCTTCCTTTCTTTGCTTCTTGCCACCGCGCGCTTCACGATGGTTCTCGAAGACATCCTTGCCGTTATGGCACGGCATTGGCCTTCCGCCCTAGCCATCGTCGTCATTGTCCATTTCACCCGCAACTACTACCACCACGGCCTCAACCAGTACCCCGGCCCGTTCCTCGCGCGCATCACCAACTGGTGGCGCTTCTGGGACGTCTACAAGCGCCGCCCCGAGGTCACGCATATCCGCCTGCACAAGGAGCATGGCGACGTCGTGCGTCTCGGGCCAAACTACCTCAGCTTCGCCGACCCCAAGGCTGTCAAGGACATCTATGGCCTCAACAAGGGCTTCACCAAGAGCCAGTTCTACCCGGTCCAGCAGTCCGTGTCGGCTGGCCATCGCCTCCCGAGCCTCTTCTCCACGACCGACGAGAAGTTCCACGCCAACCTGCGCCGCGCCGTCAACTCCGCCTTCTCCATGTCAACGCTCGTTCAGTACGAACCCCTCGTCGACAGCACCACGGCCCTCTTCCTCTCGCAGACCGACAAGCTATACGCCTCCCCTGGCATCACCTGTGACTTCGCGCGCTGGCTCCAGTTCTACGCCTTCGACGTCATCGGCAACATGACCTACTCCGAGCGCCACGGCTTCCTCGAGCGCAACGAGGACATCGAGGGCATCATCTCCTACCTCGGCACGCTCTTCAGCTACGTCGCCCCCATTGGCCAAATCCCCTTCCTCGACCTCCTCCTCCTCAAAAACCCCCTCTACCTCCTCGCCGCCCAACACGGCCTCATCGACGCCACCTTCCCCGTCGCGCGCTTCGCCCGCGCCCGCCTCGAAGAACGCATACGCATCGCCTCATCCCCCTCCCCTCCCAAACCCGACCCCTCCTCCCCCCCAGACCTCCTCTCCAAATTCCTCAACGCCCAACAAACACACCCCTCCACCGTAACCCAGAAGGAAGTCCTCACCCTCGCCGTCTCCATGGCCTTCGCTGGCTCAGAAACAACCGCCATCTCCCTCTCCTCAATCTTTTACCACCTCCTCCGCCACCCCACCACCTTGTCCCGTCTCCTAGCCGAGCTCGACGACGCAGAGCGGCGCGGCGTTTTCGCTGACGCTACGCCGGGAGTTGTGTCTTGGTCTGAGGCGCAGCAGCTCCCTTATCTTGATGCGGTGATCAAGGAGGCGTTTCGCGTGCATCCCGCTGCGGGATTACCGCTCGAGCGCGTCGTTCCGGCCGGGGGCGCCACGATCGCTGGGAATTTCGTGCCAGGCGGTACGATCGTAGGGTGTTCAGCGTGGGTGCTCCACGGGAACTCGAATATCTTCGGATCAGACGCTGCGCTCTTCCGGCCCGAGCGATGGCTCGAGAGTAACGATGGCGGGAGCAGTAAGAGCGGGGAGGCGGAGCGCATCAAGGAGATGAATGCGGCGATGTTTCATTTTGGGAGCGGGAGTCGGACGTGTATTGGGAGGAATATTAGTTTGTTGGAGATTTATAAGGTTGTGCCGAGTTTGTTGAGGGGGTTTGAGGTGGAGTTTGAGGGGGGTGGGGAGTGGAAGTTGTGGAATTCGTGGTTTGTTAGGCAGTTGGAGTTTGAAGTGAGGTTTCGGAGGAGGAAGGGAGGTGTGGTATAAACTGGTATATGGAGTTATTATAGCAAAATGTTGGAAATTCACTTGATGTGGGCGTGGGCATTGGGTTCGGTTACTGAGTGAGCTTCGAGTGACTATATAAGCATAAAGGCTTCCAAGGTTCGAGTTATGGCCACCATTCCAGTGACAGCATGCTCACCAGAGTTCCATAGAGTCCTCCGTAGACTGTATATGACTGCCCTTACTGCTTGATCAATGTGATCGGGGAGGGACTTATGTTTTGGTGGTGCGGATTTCTTGCTGTCGTTATTCTGTCGCTGTCATTACCCTCTCACCGTCTGTCGTTATGCTCTCGTTATCGTTACCTTCTCGTTACTATCAGCCTCTCACTTACCGCCATTACCTCTCACCATATCCTTTACGGATCTCGGCCCCAATCCCAAGCCCGCAGCCGCACTGGACCAAGTTCAGGAGTGAATTGGTTCGGAGGGGTCGGCACCAGAGACATAAGCAGGGACGAAGTCAGGAAAACTGCTGGTTTGTTAATAGCACTCGCCTTGTTGGCAATTTATATGACGCTGACATTATCAGGAGGCATCGCAAGTAGTAAAGAGATGGGATATTTTTTTGGTAAGTAGCAGGGACCGCTGATGTTTTACGTTCCCAGACATTTATTAATATCACTTCCGGACGAACACGGGGGTTGCTATGGGAGGATACAAGGCAGGGAGGGGCAAGAAAATATTAGTATAACATACAGAATCTGGTGGGATAAGTTGCACGGAGCTATTATAACTGCATCTTCTCCAAGAGTTCACTACCTCAAAGAGTTCGGGGGATTGTTGTGGCCGCCCCGATGTGTTGTTCCCCTGAATCCCATAACAACCTAAAGTCAGGCATTATTATTGTTGGGAGAGTTGGCCGCCACTGAGCAGATATATGACAGTCATGGGACACTACGACGCTCAGATATATATTCTGATCGGTGGCCCTCTGTTGCTCTGTACGTACAGTGTCGATCTTGGAAGATGCTATGGATGTTGCGTCGACCCTTTCGTATAAAACAATATTAAAAACAGCTTGGGGTCTGAAGGCTGGTTAAAGTGTGTATGGGTGGGTACTGGGTTCTTGGTGAGGATCTTACTGTCGTTACGCTCTTGCTGTCTTTGCTCTTTTCCTGTCGTCGTGGTCTTGCTGTCGTTGAAAATGGTGACACTTCAACTAAGCGCGTCAGTATGCTTCGAGACCTACTGGGATGATGCCAGAAACTGCAAAAGCCCATTAGCCTAGTCTCTGTTCAAATACTTGGAATCGAGGGTCTTTCACCAGGATTTCTCCTGGGTAGAGGAAAGACGATGTGAATTTATAAGTATGTGTGTGCCTAAAGTTGAATAAGCAGTAGCCGTCCCAAACCGAGCTAGATCCCAAGCTCTCTGCAGATAACTACAAACTTAGATACAGCACCGCACTTGTCCTCTGAAATGCCGCCGCTGCCATGAATATAGAGTAGATTCATGGGCGATCTATAATGGGCCATGGTCACCAGCCAACCCACGAAAGACAGAGAACAGCAAAAGTATCCTGGTTTTGGAAAGAAAAAAAAAACACCGGCCACCCTATCGCGGACTCGAAGTGCCCTGGAGGTTACTGCGAGTGCCTGCCTATGGCATCCTCAAGATGTATGTGCGTATTCTTGCTGGGTGCGCGAGGGCTGTCATGGGCGTATGAATGCGAAGACTCTTGGAGTGTTTTCATAAGGGGTATGAAAGTGGTTTGGAGAAGTGCTCAAAAAGCGGACGAACGACAGGGTCAATAAACTCATCCTAATGTACAGTTCAGATAAAGTAGTTACTGAATAGCACATTATTGTGTATTTATACACCTCCAGATTCTACGAGGAAGTGCCACAATCCGCCTGTCAATACCTGTGATGACTATCAGAGGTGGTCAACTGTGTCCAAGCGACGGCAATGGGGAGTATTAATCACCACACGACAATGCTTGATGTGCGTGTCCACAGACACTGGTTATGGTGAGTTGGTAGTTGGTGGCAGTAAGGGGTAACGACAGCAAGAGGTTGGCGACAGCAAGGGGTTAACAACAGCAATGGAGTAGTGACAACAGCAAGGCATTAACGACGACGGAGCATTGCCGACTCAACAACCTCGCCACTTGCTCTCAAAACTATCGTGCTGAGGGAGGATGCCATCAATGACGGAGGATAGTAGCGGTGGGCTCCCCATCAGATGACCTTTTCATTTTCGTTGCAGCTCTCCTACGAACATAGTACTATTTTATATTTCGCACATATCCCACCCTTTTCCAAGTATTTTATGATAATTCATGCTATTGCAGCACTCCGTGCTGAGTAAATCTATGCATAATCTCCGAAAGCTATATATATCGCAACCACTTTCCGTTTCATAACCATTGTACAATATAATCCCATATTCATTGTCCACCTCACAATATCGGGCCCCTAACAACAGGCCTCTCATCATCCCCTCCCAACCCCTTATCCGCCCTAAACCCAATCCCCGGGACCCTCCACCTCAGCGCCAAACTGCTACAAACCACGCTCACCGAGCTGGCCGCCATCGCCAAACTCGCCCACACCGGATCCAACCTAATATGCGTCCCGCCCGGGGTGAGCGCATAAAACGCCCCCGCCGCCACCGGCAACGCAACCATATTATACACGAGCGCCCAGGCGAAGTTAAACTTGATTCGGCGAAATACAACACGACTGAGGTGCAGAAGCGTAGCGAGGGATTTCAGCTCCGACGAGACGAGCACGAACTCCGCGGCGGAGATGGCGATGTCGCTTCCGGCGCCCATGGCGATGCCGACGTCCGCGGCAGCGAGGGCAGGCGCGTCGTTGATGCCATCGCCGACCATGCCGACGAGGGCGCGGCGGGAGGAGCGTCCCGAGATTGGCATGCTGCGCTGGAGATCACGGATGCGGTCTGCTTTTTCGGCGGGGAGGACGCCGGCGATTATGTTTTGGGGGAGGATGCCGAGTTTGAGGCCGATGGCGTGGGCGGTAATGGGGTTGTCGCCGGTGAGGAGCCAGATGGATTTTCCAGCGTCGTGGAGGGCGCGGATGATGCCTGGGGCAGAGGGGCGAATGGGGTCGGAGATGGCGAACATGGCGGAGAGGTGGCGGAATGGGTCGGATGGGGTGGGGGTTGATGAAGGTGGGTGTGGTCGCGAGATTCCAACTAGGACAACGCTGTCGCCCTCGCGCTTCCAGGTCGAGAGGATGGTGGATGCGGATTTGGGGACGGGGATGGAGTATTCGCTCATGAGAGTCTCATTGCCGATTAAAATCTCGGTGAGGACCTGATCGTAGAGGGCAAGGGCGCGCATACCGCGGCCGGGGAGCTCATGGACTTCGAGGAGGCGGGGCTTCTCGTGTTCATCTTCGATTTCGGCCGTGGGTTGTTTGGCGCAGAAGGAGACGAGCGCCTTCGCGAGGGGGTGGGTGCTGTTGTCTTCAGCGCTCGCTACCAGGGAGAGAAGGGTGCGCTCGGCAAGGACAAGGTGGGCGGTATCCGAAGAACTGAGGGGGAGGTACCCGGTCACGGCTGGTTCACCCCCCATGGTTAGCGTGCCAGTCTTGTCGAAGACGATGGTGTCGAGGCGGCTAGCTTTCTCAAACGCTGAGCCACCGCCTTTAACTAGGATACCATGCTGCGCGGCCAGACCGCCGCCAACAAAAAGTGCCGTTGGGGCAGCGAGTGCAAGCCCGCAGGGGCAGGCGACGACAAAGACGGCGATTGCAAACTGCAGGGACCAAGTAACCCAACCGCCTTGGGAGTGGTGGCCGTCGAGATAGTCGTCAGGAAGGGCGCCACTTAGGCCGAGGGAGAGCCAGATGATCCAGGTTATTATGGCGAGCGCAGTGATGGCTGGGACAAAGTATGAGGTCAGGGAATCAGCTAAACGCTCAATCGGTGCACGTTTTGTTTGACCTTCGCGCACGGCCTGGACAATTTGGTCGAGCATCGCAGAACCGGAGGCACTGTTGATTGCCACAGTGACTGGGGACCCTTTGTTGATAGTCCCTGAGAAGACTAATGAGCCGACGTGTTTTTTGACCAGTTTGCTTTCACCTGTAAGGCTGGACTCGTCAAAGTTTGTCTCACCACCTGTGATCTCGCCATCAGCAGGTGGGGAGGCGCCGTGCATTACGCGTACGGTGTCGCCAAGTTCGAGGAGGTCAACGGGTACTTGGGACATTTGACCAGTCGGCGAGTTAACCAGGACCGCAGTAGTCGGACGAAGCTTCGTCAGTAGCGTAACGGCATCTCCAGTGCGGGACTTGCTGTAGGCTTCGATGTATCGCCCGATTAGAAGGAACATGGTGAGGAAGACAACCGAGTCGAAGTAGAAGCTGGTCTCATCAACTTCCATCGAGGGGTTGGCAGCCGCAGAAATCAGTTGTGCGACAGAGGACCAATATGCTATGGAGGTTCCGAGAGACATCAGCATGTTCATGCTGCCGAACCGGTAGAAGCGCTGTAGGATGGGCGTCTTGTTGCCACGGCGCCACAGGAAGTGGATCTCCTTGATGGCACGTCGGTGGAAAACGTCTGCGGCGAGGAAGTACACGGGCGTTGAGAGGAGGAAGAGGATCCATTGCGAGCGGCTGACCTGTGCCTTCCAGGGTGTCATAAGCCAGTGCTTGCTGCTATTAGAGGAAGGAACGAGGCTCATGAAGACAATTCCAATTATGAAGGTTGGAATTGCTATGATGATTGTGAGAGCGACGCGGATGAGTAGGCGCCGTTGCTGTTGAGCGTGAAGTGCATGAGAGCGCTCTTCGAGAGTTGGTGGGTGGTATATCGATACCTCGAACTTGGGATCAAGCCCTGATATCGTGGCAATAATATCTCTGATGGTGAAATTTGGCAGTTGAGGTATGTAGCTCAGTCTTAGGATCGGGTCTTTGATACTCAGCGGTTTCTCAATGCGGATCGCATTTCCGAAGACTTCGAGGGACCGGAGGACTTTCTCGGGACAGTGGTTGCAGAACATTTGGGACACGTTGATTTCGACAGTTCTTCGTTGAGTGGCCTGTGATGATTGCCCCAACTTTATAACCTTGTCGAGCGCTGCTTCGTAGCCAAGATCCTCAATCGTCTCCACGATCTCGTCCAGGTGGGCCTTGCCCTTGAAATCCACACTGGCACTATTCGCGATCAGATTCACTGTGACCTCCTTAACCCAGTCCCTTTTCTGTAGAGCATTTGTGATTGCAGCAGCACAGGACCCGCAGGTCATTCCGCCAACCGCTATGCTTGCCTGCCACATGTCTTTCTCCTTCCCGGCGTTCGTATCAGAAACCGAGTTTAGGAGCGCTTCGTATCCGAGGTCCTCAATCGTAGTTATCAATTCATCGATGTGAGCTTTGCCAACAACATCCACGCTCGCGCTGTTGGTGATGAGGTTGACAGTGACGTTCTTCACCCAACTCTTCTTCTCGAGCTCTGCCGTGATAGTATTCGAGCAGGACGCGCAAGTCATCCCCCCAATCGCGATGCTTGCACGCCAGATATCCTCTTCTTTTCCTCCATCAATAACCACAAACGGGTCCTGCGACGACGACGCCAGCTGCTGTTGCGAATCCATGGCGTCGACATGAGTATCCGGTCGTAAAAGAGGCTGGTGCGACGGGGTGTTTGTTAATTTTCCGTTCGGCTTCGTGCTCTGATATCCTTCTGTCCTGCATAATTCGCAGTCCTGAATGTGTCTTGTCCTGAGCCTCTCTAAATCCTCACTTCTGCCTGAATACCTCGGCCCGCCGAACCATTCACTACGTTCGAGAATCGAATCAAGAGTCCCGTGGACATCTCCAAATGCCGATCCATCTGGAGTAGACACGTCTCGTGCGATGCCATTTTCTGTAACACTGCATATGCCGAACCCTGCTTCCGTGAGTGCATCCTTAATGCTGCGTACATCCAGGTCTGTGGGGTGCGTGACGGTCACCCACGACGTGACGATCGACGGCGATACATTGAGAGGCCTCGGGGATAGCGCATAAAGTGCATTTTCTATATTAGCCACGCAGGAAGGGCAGTGGAGATTTGAGAGGAGAAACGACGTCTCTATTGTCTGGGAGGGCGGGGTCGAAGAGTCCATTTCGCCGAGAAGTGTATTAGGAAGCCTATGATAAGTGAAGCTCGATACACAGCCCGAAAAATAGAGAAGTATGAAATGAAGTCATAAGAAGAGAGCTTCTTATGGCGATATATATGTATCTAACTACCTTTTGCGATGTTTGTGCCTTTACATTTCTTTGTGACTGACACAGTTATGTCATCGTGGTGGCCAAAACCCGCACAAAGCGCGCACCGCACAAAAGACGGAGCTATCGTGCTTAATAATCAACCACGATAAGTAAGCAAGGGACTTGGTGTGCTTGGCTATTGAGTCAACGCTAAACTTAGGTGCCAGAGAGCATTTCTTGACATAATAGGCCATTTGAAAGCTACCAGGTATCGATTGGAAGGTGATCGAACCACGATATTGCTGGTTTGGACATGATATCATGTTCTTATACTCTCGTCCACTCCTGTGATGGACGGGCGGGCTTAACCGAGAGCGGCCAAGGGTGTTGAGCAAGTAAAGGGGAGCGAATGGGATGGGAGGGTCTCCTCCACTGTCATGGACTCGTCAACCTCTCAATGCCTACGAGGCTGAAGCTCATAGGCCTCACCTCTGTAATTCTTACTAGGGATGCGAGCGGGAAGCACAGCCTCATCTATCTCCCGTCGTTATTTGCAGTCCTGTTGTGTATTTGGGTTCCAGCATGTCAAAGTCTTAAATCAAAGTCACGGCGTCGCTGCCGTGAAACGACACCACCCCGAAGAAATAGCAGAATGGCTTAACTAGATGCCAATATTATCTATGACAACTATGTAAAAACATAATGAATCTACACCAACTCCAATATCCAAATTCCAAATGCCGCTTACAACCCCACAATAGCTTCTAACACCCCCTAATACTCCTCCTCACTCTCCTCATCCTCCGGCATGAACGCCCTATGCCTCCGACTCGTCAAGTCCTCCTCCAACCCCCCATCCCCCTCCGAATCCTTCCACCCATCCCCACCCACCAAGCTCAACGCGACTGGCAAAAACACCAGTGCATGGCTCGCCGCGAACACCACCAGCGCCAGCCAAATGCGGAAATAGTAGAGCTCGAAGATCTTGCTCTTCGTGAACGCCAGCACGCAGACCCCAAGTAGTTTCGTGATTGTGATACCGCTGAACACCGAGCCCCCGACGTTCACCAGGGACACCCAGGCGCGGGCGTCGCGGCCGCGGAAGGATGCGGGTGCGCGGGCCAGGAGGGAGACGGAGGGGTACGTGTAGGCGCGCGCGATGTGGGCGCAGAACTCGACGCCGATGCCGATGCAGATGATTAAGTTGACGAGCGAGACGGCGTTGAGGGAGACATTGAAGAGAGCCATGGTGCCGATGATGTCGGTGACTATCATTGCCACTGTGGCTGTGACTACCATTGCCGTTTGTAGGCTTCCAAGCAGTAGCGTTGTGATGAGGAGGATGATTGCGAGTGCTGACAAGAGGAGTTGTGTAGTCAGCGACACGATCGTTGCGTACTGATCGAAGTAGATGTAGAACAGTGAGTATGGGAACATTTCCATCCCTGTGCGTTTCGATACGGCATCTGCAATACGTCTTGCAGAGGCATAGGCAGCAATAAAATCTTCCTGGCTCCTCAATGGCGTATGGCTAGTTCTAAAGTGACTCGCCGGAATTGTAGTCGCCTCCTGATCAATAACAAGAGCATTGCCATAAGCCGCCTTTCCACCAAGTGGACAATCGTCGTTCACTGGCTCCCTAATCCATCGTTGTAAGTAGTCGACGAATTCAACGCCTTCTGGCATGCCAGAAAGAGTAATATTCCACGCCGGATCACGATCTTGAAAGCATGGGACTCCTTTTTCCATGCAGCATTCTTCTTCTGGGTTCAGCCAGCGGAAGTAGTCATCGATCCAGCTTGCCGCCGGCGCTGCAATATATGATATGTCAGGGCGCTTGCGTTCCTGTTCCAAGACGTTGGTCAGGGATAGGGACTCGCAGGTTGTGAAGCGAGAGCATATTTGCTGCTGATGGTCACGTTGTGTCGCGTTCAGTCCACGGGTGACGAAGTATACGGGTGGCCCAGCATCAAAGTAAGCGTACAAATCATTGAAGTATGGGATCAGATAGGAGTCATCTGGAATGGCGACCCGCTGGTCAAGACCGAGCTTGACTTCTGGGAACAATGAAACGCCTGTAGCGAACAAGCCAAAGAAGAGAACAATGACAAAGACCTTCATCTTTCGGCCAAGCAGGGAAGGCGTGTATGTCTTGCGTATGTATTTCTCCAGGGTGCCCTCATCTGAACCTTCGTAGTAACGGGAGTTAGCGCTGAGGTCACCACCGAGGTGTACACGGGCGCTCTTGACTTGAACACATGGGAAGCAGTCGGCTCTGTTGTCCTCGACCCGACGCTGGTTCAACGCCAGTACGGAGATAAACATCGTTACCTGCAGAATTGCATTGATGAAAACGGCCCCTGCTGCATAGATAGCAAAGTTCCGAACCGCAGGCATGCCTACGAAAGCTCCAAGTGCGAAAGCTATCGTCTCGGTTGAGGCTGACAATAGAATTGATGGCCCCATGCGCCCAAGAGCTTTTCCGATGCGTACTTCAACAATCTCATCTGGATGGCTGAGGTTGACGCGTTCAAACTCATGAACTATGAGGAAAATATTATCCACACCAACTGCAAGAACGATGAAAGGAATGACCTCAGCGATGATTAGGGTCACTTTGATACCTAGGGCGCTGAATAATCCCACAGAAGCAGAAATCGACATCAAAACGATGATGATGCCTACGACGCCAAGCGTAAATTTGGACTGCACAAATGCGGCTGAAGGGTTTCGGAATAGTGATCCCAATGATAAAGAAGTGGATCCCAATGCCAACGATGCGTAGAAGAACATGATAAAGTAGCTGATAACCACAATCTTGGCATCGGTGTTGGTAGACTTGTTAAGTTCGGCCTCGAGACTGATCTCCGTAGAGAATGACAACCTGAGACCGCGTTCCTGTGCTTCTCCTTGAAGGCTGAGCAGTAAAGATCGGAGGGATGTCTCCCAGTCCATTGCTCGCTCTGTTTCGGGAGAGCCTTCAGCATAGTTGTTGACAACCCAAGTTGCGATCAAAGCAGTAGAATCAATGACGTCTCCGGACTCCTCCCATCCACCAAGTATCATATTCGGAGGTAACGGCTGTCCTGATTCTGGTCGGCACAAAACAGGAGACTTCGCGCAGCCTTTTAGGTCTGACTTCCATGTCTTTGGATTGACCGTGCTAATATCGTTTCCAAAATAGCCAGTCACAGACTGGATAACACATGCATCGCCCATTGGCTTGAAACAAACATCGTTCAGCTTAGCACCATATTTTGGCCCGGTAAGCTTGCTGACTCTATCTTCCACGTCAAACCACCACTTCAAGGTCTCGTAGCTCAGAACAGGCCCTGGGCCGTCAGGATGGGTATCATTAACAAGAAAAACCTGTTCTGCGCGGTAGAATGGGCCAAAGCTCTCGTCGAAAAAGGCCTTCTCCTTAGCAGCGGCAGACGTAGGGCTGACCCAAAGTCTGGCTGGATTCTTCTCAATATCAAAATTCATCCACCCCAAACTGAAAAGCGCAACAACGAGAACACTAAGGCCAATGCTTATCCCGGGAAATGATGCTGCTGCGTATCCAAGCTTTGAAAATGCACGGTCGATAATTGTGTTGACCCTGTAATTTTGCTGTGGCCGGTCGTACAGAGCGGCATTGTCTAATAAATCGCCCTCTTCGTCTTCGTCATCGCTAGCAGTTATGTCTTGTAATAGCTGTAACCTTTGGTTCCTTCTTTTCGAATGCTTCGCCCAAGCGACATGTCCGAAAATTGCTGTAGCGAGAAGTGCAATAAATATACCATATGTAAGAATGGCACCGAAGCTCAGACAGGGCAACGGTCCAACATGGCATGCCTTGTTTTCCTCCACGTCCTCCAATTTTGGACAAACTGCTGGACAGTCTACACAAGCACATCGAAATGCTTCGTCTTCGTCGTTGCACTTCTTCGGGACCATATCTGTCGGTTTCATGTTCGGTTCTGTGTAGTCCGTCGGTAATGGGAAGTTGATTTGAAACGGGCTTCCAACAAGGAGCTTCTTATCACCCAAAAACTTCAACAGCCCTGGATAATCCTTAGCCCCTCCACCTATGAAGTCCATCGCATTCTGGTTTGCGGCGCCGAATTTGACATCCTTGCAGCTATCGTAGAACCCCGAACCGTACTCGACGCTCACGAGCTGGTCCAGCTCCGTCACAATAGATTTATCCCCCTTTTTCTCAGTCTCTGTCACATTGATAAACAAGCTCTGGTCTGGACTACACGTAAACGTGCAGAACAGATTGAAGAAGTTGTCCTTGCATGCGGGGCACGCCGATATTATGGGTTGTGCCCGCTTGAGATTGCTCTCCAGATCATCCAGTTGCTTCCCTTCGCAACAAACAGGGCCCTCGCTCCATTTGCTGCCACAGAGCTCGACTAAATGTTTTCGTGTCTCGGGCGAGGGTTCTTCTGCTAACCCGTTGTCTGGGCATGGCAGCTCCGGTCCGAAAAATGACTTCTTCCCACAGGTTCCCCGGATCGCACAGCGTCCGGCTTCGTGGACAGGAGTATATGGGTCGGCAATAGTGCTACTGGAAAGCGCTACCAAGCCAGCGATGACCTGCCATGCTCGACGCATTGTCGCTTTGGGGTCCTCCGGGCCCTCGGTGTTTCAGTCGATCAGTGGAGGAAAAGGCGGGATAATAGTAGGTTATGAGGCAAGACAAATGGTTGATAATCTCTTTACTCCATGAGTATTGCTCTATGCAAGAATTCAATCTGACCACTGCGTTATGGTCATCTCGTTTGCTGCTGCCGGCCTCGTCGTGTTTGGAACACTACCGGGATGAGTCGCACAGTACCTTGACGGTTGCACTGACGTCAGGTCGGGATGTCACGTGATCAGTGTTTTGTTGGGGACGGTGTCCCGTCCTATGACTGTCTTTGCCCAAATGGATATGTCTGGATGTAAACGTCATATTGAACACACCATTGAAAAAACACATCTCGTCATGAGGACATTCAATATATTGGGCAACTATTCTAGGCCTTATAGTTATGGACTTACGCTCCTATCATGCTGTTTTTAAAACCTTTTGATTTATTTTAATTGTGATATTTTAACCCCTCCAAAGACCTTAAGAAATCACAGGACTAAAATATACTCAAAATGACTACCCGAGCTATGAAAAACGTTGAAAAGGCATTCAAAAGCCACGGGAAATCCCTCGACGAAAATGGCAACGAAATTAAATCGCCAGGCTCAAAAAATGTTGATAGGGGTTTCGAAAAAGAAGGGTCAGCGGATGCCGTGAATAAAGAAAATGCCCATGAGGGGACGGTGCATCCAGGAAGGCAACAGCAGGAGAGATTTGGGGATCAGTACAGGAAGGTAAGCTTGTTGGACCTGTCTAATCAACTATTTGCTACGTTGTCTACAGTGCCACTCAAAGACCTCAGGGACTAACTGCTCTTTACATAGCCCAGTCTGATAGGGAGCTTATTCTACTCCAATTTCTCCCAAGTCGATCATGGTACAAAAGAACACGATAAGAAGAGATGAATTATGGGAATTGCGCGGGGAGTATTTACAAAATCATGTCATCAAATTCAGGTTTCACAGGAGATATTTGAATTCTCGAAGTTGATTTGAATAAAATCAATTGCATCTATCAGGATGAAACGCTTTGTAATGCCAACAGCCTCGTTAAAACCCTTCGTGGGGAAAGAGTGCCGTGGTTTGCCAATCACTGTGACTGCTATAAATATGTAGACAGCCCCGCGAGTATCATTGTTTGCTCAGGCCATCTCCGAGAACTGATTTGATGCCTGAGAACCGTTAAATCGCATCGTTATCACAGGAACTTGGAAACTTACTTTGGATCTGTGATCCCGCGCCGGCCATATTTTATGGCACGCTTTTGATGCTGAGCACTATTCCCGGTTAGCTACGCTTCAAGAGCCGACAGGAACGAAGCATACTCAGAGAGTTGCTCTCGGCCACCGCCAACCACGGCCCCTTGACTTGGTAATTCCAAGATTGATGCTGAGCACTGCTTTCGGTTAGCTACATTGTGAGAACCGAAGGGAACGAAACATACTCTGAGAATCTCTCTTGGCCACCGCCAACCATGGCCCCCTTGACATCCTTTCCTGCCACACTCAGTGTGCCAAGCTAATAACTCGTCAGTTTCTCGACCGACGTCTGCCGCCATAATCGCCTGCTACTCACCACTCTCGGCACAATTTGAGCCGTCGGCTCTACTCATCATAGAGTCTGCTAAGACGAAAGATGTTTTTGACCTTCTTGATCAATCTTCTATGAACTTTTGGGCCCTTAATTGCCTCTTCCTCGGCTTTGCGAGCCATCCTTTCCATCACAATGTCTACTTCTTTGTCAAACTCGCATGGAGTCAGGATATCACGAAGATAGTAGATTTTGTCCTCTGTTATGCCGCTGTCAGCTTCTTTCCATTCTTATAACACCATGATACTCGTTGAACACAATGCATATCACGTGTCACTTGTCACGTGTTGCCCCCTATTACGCCACGCCACTTGGTCGTGCCTTCCAAGCTTGACTTCCAAGCTAGAGTTCTAAGCTCGAAGCTAGAGTTCCAAGCCTGAGTCTGAAGCCTGACTCCCGAGCTGGAGTTCCAAACTGGAGTTCCAAGCTGGAATAGAAGAGAACAGGGAAACCGAATCATAAGGAACAGTGTTTGAACACCGAGAGGCATCCGTTCTGTTCTGGAAACCCGAAGGTTGATCTGGGAAATGACATGAGAAAATGAACTTACCAGCCTTTGAGCGATGATACGCGCTGTATGAATCGCAGCTGGACGTCGAGGTATAGCTGAGACGAGCCATGTTGCCCGAAGCATTGCCAATCGACTGCATTGTGACGGAGGTGGGGATGGAGCTTTGATATCGGCACTTGGGCGGAACTTTGCTTCTTAAGCCGTTGATGGCGGTCGAGCAATTGATGACTCGAACACAAGTATTCGTCAAGAAGAGTAATACCTGTCGGCTGTAAGGAGTCTTATGAGTCCGTACCGAAAGCTTTGAGGTTTTGACGAGAGCTTGACTCTTGGAAGTGAGTTCTGATGCTTTGAAGAGATCGTTGATCGGTTTATGATGATGGCAGTGTAGAGCTTGAGTATGCCTGGATGAGTATGCAGGAGTGATGGAGGGAGGGAAGCAAATTTGGAAAAGAGCGAGATTCTTATACCCTTCGCCGCTGGCACTACACAGCAGTCAAGTGACAGAAGCCCATCGTATGAGCAGAGCACTAGGCATGCTTCGCGAAACTTCACATGCCGCTAAGAGAGACAATTCTTTCGGAGCCGCCCAATGTGGCAGGCCAGGCATGCGGAACGTTGAGGCTAGAAATTAAGGTTCGGGCTTCAGATCTCCGGTGTGCTGCTAGCAAAGTATAATCACTAGGCACTCCTCTGATGTGGTAAGTGACTCACATACGCTCTAATGTAGCACATCAACTAACGTAACAGAGTAGAGCAAGAAGCATGTTTGGCGTGGGATTCAGAATTAAGGTTTGAGCCTCAGGGGCTCCGGCATGCCGCTAACGAAGCTATTTCCTCAACACCCGCTAATATGGCAAGTGACATAAAATAGTTGTCGTAACTGACATAAAACAGAATGGAATGGAATAATATGGATTCTCAACTTCGCAAGTGACTGATATAAAATAATTGTGGAAAATGAAAGGGATTCCGAAGCTAAAAAAGAAGTGGCATAACTTACACCAGTAGTGATCCAAAGGAGAACAACATGACAGAAAATCACGCATTAGCTGTAATTTGCCATTGCTGCATAAAGGCTCTCTGACATCTATTACTGACAATATGTACACTCAGTCTGTTCCGCTCTATTTCTTAGGCTCCTCCGTCTTCTCCTCTGGCTTCGGCGTCGGGAGTTTAAACGACTCTGGCTTCTGATCAATACCGGTTCCAACTTGCTCCCATGTGCTGCTTCCACCCTCGAAGTTTCTGAAGGCCTGGGTCAACTCAAGTGGCTCAACAACAATTCGCTTCTTCTCCTCATCGTATCGAATCTCGGTGTAGCCCGTAAGTGGGAAATCCTTTCTCAATGGGTGGCCGTCAAACCCATAGTCGGTCATAATGCGGCGGAGATCAGGGTGTCCAACGAAGAAGACCCCAAACATGTCGTAGACCTCGCGCTCATACCAGTTGGCACCGTCGTAGAGACTAGTAATAGATGGTACGGGCTGCGCCTCGTCGGCATAGGTCTTAACGCGTATCCGAGAGTTGTGTCGAACGCTCAGAAGGTTATAGACGACCTCGAATCTTTGATCACGGGTAGGGAAATCGACAGCCGTGATATCAGAAATCGTGGTGAATTCGGCCGCAGTGTGGTTCCTGTGAGACCATTAGCTCTGGCTGGGTTTCTGAGGCGGGGAGATGTCGTCTTTGAGGCAATGGGCATCCCGGGACGTGTAAAGCATCTAAGTACTCACTTAAGGAAAGTTATGACCGGGATCACTCCAGAAGGAGGAATATAGATTGTGAGCTCATCCTTCCAGACGCTGTATTGCTGCACGTATTTTGGAAGACACGACAAGACATAGGCACCATACTTGTGCATAGCCTCGGATCTCGACGCATATTTATCAACGGGGTTTTCGACCGGCTGGTTTATTGTTTCCATAGCTAGTTCGCAATTAGCGCCTTCAATTGAGGTCGGAAGAAGTCTTTGGATGGCATACGCGGTCGTTTCGCAAACCTCATGTTTGGAACATCACTCCCCGCCGCCAGGTTGGCAGCTCTGCGGGTCGCCGGGGTAAGAAAGCAAAGGCTTCCCTTCCTTGCGGCGGATGCCAGCGGACGACTGAGTCTCATCGACATGACGTGAAATGGACGGGTTGGCCTGCAATCGTAATTGGTAGCTTGTAGTTCTTGACGACTTCAACAAACCATCATCAATCTACGGGAAGGTTCGTGATCACGTGATCACTACGTTGCAAATTACCGAAATTTAGCGTCCTTTAAGGCGCGTTCGCATCTTCCAGATTCGACCTTTCAAACCACGTCAAATCCTTTGTTATCCACACCCCCAACGCCACCCTTCTTTTCTTATACGTCGCATTGTATGCGTTGAGAAGGCATTCGACTGCCTATAAGATCTGACATCTCCTCCCGCATCAACACCGACTCATCCAGTACACACCCTCTTATATCATGGCATCGTCAAGTAGAGTTCAACAGGACAGCTTCATAGACGATGACGACCTTACATGGTACGCCTTCACCGCACCACTTACAAGTTCAGTTTGAATAGTTGCTAACGAACAGAGAAGCCCATTATGTGTGGAGGAGTTTGATCTCTCAGATCGCAACTTCCGACCATGTCCTTGTGGATATCAGGTATGTAATTTTTGGCCACCTCCCGCCCCCGAGGGTGTAATCTTTAGTTACGAATATGCACCTATTGAATTACTTCTCCTAACCTGTTAAATTAGGTCTGCCAGTTCTGCTTCAACAACATCAAAAACAACATGAACGGTCTGTGTCCAGCATGTCGGAGACCATACGATGAGAAGACGATAGAGTGGAAGGTTGTCACACAAGAAGAGTATGTTGATGAGCATAACACTTGGTGCCTCTGGTGTGAAGGCTAATAAACTTTGGTTAGGATCGCACAATTTAAAGCAAACGCCCAAAAGAACGCGAAGAAGAAGGCAGAGCAACGGCATAAGGAGGCCCAGAAACGCGAAGTGGAAAGCCTCAACCGAAAGCACTTAGCTGGGCTCCGAGTAGTCCAAAAGAACTTGGTATACGTTGTTGGTCTCAGCCCTGGAATCCCGGAGCAGGATCTTCTGAAAACACTACGTGGCGACAAATATTTTGGCCAATATGGACCTATTGTCAAAATAGTTGTCAGCAAAGCGAAGCAGGGCGAAGCACCACCGAATAATGGATCACTGGGCGTCTACGTCACCTTCGCGACAAAGGAAGATGCAGCGAAATGTATAGCCGCTGTGAACGGCTCGCAAAACGGAGACAGGGTTTTACGAGCTCAACTCGGGACGACGAAATACTGCTCTGCCTATCTTCGCAACGAGATATGTACAAATAAGCAATGCATGTTCCTTCACGAACCAGGCGACAATGATGACAGTTATTCTCGACAAGACTTATCCACGATCAATAGCGTCAATACACAACGCCCGTTACCTGGACCTTCGACGTTATCTGGCCCTGTAGCACAAGCCGCGCGGCAAGCAGCGCAGGCTCAGGCACCTATACAACAATCACAACCCGTTGCGGCGGCATCTCAAGTTATGGCGCGCGACCCAAGCAAAGACGAGTTGGACAGTGGCGATGGATCGGCACTGCCATCATCGGCGAGTTGGGCGAAAGGAGGACAGCAACTAAGCAGGAGAGGGAGCCTTGCCACCAGTGCCGCCGCTTCTAGCCCAGCTATTTCGGCATCATTGCCAGCGCCCGTTCATGAAGAGGAAGGTCCCGAATCGCCACAAGATCGAACTTCGCAGACGCAAGATATCACGGCCGCCGAATCTCTTCAACCAAACTTGGTACCACGGGCGCCGTCAGACCCTGTACTGGCACAGATCTTGAAATCTATAAACTATCTTACGACATTGGCAGAATCTCCAAGTGAAAGCACCGACGAGGATTCGCAACTATGGTGGCCTTTGTTCGACGACAATGGAGGTCTGAAGCGGCGTTTAGCGCGCGAACAACAGGAGGAAGCAACCCGACTGCACATCGAACAAGAGCTTCAGGAAGAGACAAGGTCGGCCCCCGAAGCCCAAGAGGAACAGGAACCGGGAAGCGGGAGTGGACAACTAGGCGGAGAGCCCGATGATAGGGAAGACGGCCGAGAGAGCGGCCAAGGCCAAACTTTTCATGATCAGAGACGTCCGAGTGCCCAACAACCTATACAGCGCAGCTCTCAAGATAGTGGTGTATTTGGCGGCATTGGAGGACAAAATTTCTCGCCCAGTATCGGCAATTTAGCCACAGTTAATGGGCGCGCCCTAACACCAATACAACAGCAGCAACTTTTGTTGTTGAAGTCCGGCCAGCGACAATCGGGTTTCATGGACCAATATCCCACAGGAATTAGTGCATTGGGTTCACAGTCTACGTTATTTCAACAACAGGGCCACAATCGCCAGTCTTCCAGATACAACTTCGGTGGTGATACTGCGTCAGCTGCGAAATCTACCACAGGCTCAAAACTCCTAGGACAACAGGCGTCAATGATGGGACTTCAGCAAGGGAACCAGTTTTATGGTTCCACAGTGCCAGGGCCACCACCAGGGCTTAAATCCACGGGGACCCCACCTAGTGGAATGTTCGGACAATCTCAGTTTGGCGGTGCAGCATTTGGAGCGGCTGGAAAAGAGAATAATAACGATATTATTCGGGAGATGTTAAGAAATCGAGGAGGTATTGGCGCAGGGAGCGGAGGACAGAGCCACGAAGCTGGAAAGCGTGAGTTTATGTTTCCTTTTTCTCATCAGTACCCGTCCTCCTCCACTCCAGCCCCTGCTTCTAGCCTCCTGGCAACGCTCTATGGTCCTCAGCCTGGAGCATTCCAAGACTTTGGTCCAAAGCAGAAGAAGAAGGGAAAGAAGCACAGACATGCTAACACTTCCTCCTCTGGGGGAGGTGGTCTAGTCGATCTTGCAGACCCAAACATCTTGCAGGCGAGGATGCCTCACCAGCAACAGAGCAATGCCGGAGTTGGACAGGGACTGTTTGGAGGTCAGGGACAAGGTGGGTACAATCAGAGCATGATGTATGGCGCAGCATTCAGGGGCGGATGGTAATCCGGAGGACAATGGGGCGTTATTTCGGTGGGCCATTAATTAGCGGTTACCCCTACGGCACATGGCGTTTTCTCCCGAAAAGGGCTGTTTTATGGCACAACATTTGGTGTTAGCATAGCCTCCCTTGCATGGAAGCGGGGAGCTCTTTGGCGTCAAGCATTATTTTATGCGCTTGACAACGGGGATTTCATCGGCTTTGTACGTTGTTTATTGCGGTGGGAAGACACTACAATGGGTTCGTCATCGTCACGTCTCGACATTCTTCATGTACGTTAATTCCCCTATCCTACACTCGCCCTAGGATGGGTGGTTGGTCAATATAATTTTCTCACACAAACCTGTGCCTCCAGTAGAAGAATTCGAGACGCAAAGACGATGATGGACCCTGTATTGTAACTTTGTTCCACCGTGATCGACAATAAGCATTGGCCAAGATCATTGATCAAGAGCCTGGCATGCCCTGTCAACCTCCGCCCATTCCATTACCGTCTTAATTGCTTTCAACTTTGTATGGATTTATGCTGACAACTTCTCTTCCAGATGATAACCTCTTGTCCATGGATGATGATGTATCCCACTCCGTGGATGCTCTCGTAGCAGAGAGTGTTTCGGAAGCTGGCGCAATCCCTTTCCATCATGATCTGTCAATGCCTTCGCGCACGTCAACTCCATCAGTTCCTCCCGGTTTCAACCTACCTCATGCACACCCTTCTCCAACCCGCGACGATGCGATGGCCAAACCACAGACTCGGATTCCAGCCATACCAGCGCCATCACAGTACACACCACCTCGAAACATGGCCGCTACGCACGTACCTAGAGTTGGTACACCTCTTTCAACAGTATCAATTCCACCCACACCTACGGCAGTTCCAGCAGTTGTTGTCCCGAACCCGGGGGCCCCAAAGACCGAAGCCAGGGAGCAGGCCAAAGAAGACGTTAAGTCATTGGCAAACGACACCGGCCTCACGAAGGCGATTGCTTCTCAGTCATCACAAGCCATGGCACCTCCAGGGCTTCATCGAGAAGACTTTCCAGTATTGGAGAAAGGAAAAGCGAAAGACATTGCTATTCCGTCTGGACCCCGAGCCATGACAGCTGGCAAGAAAGGACTGGCAGCCCCAAGCAACGTTGCAGCTGTGGCCCCTGCCCCTAAGGCCGCCGCCAAAAAGTCAACCCCAGGGATACTTAACATTTCTGTTCCGGCTCAATCATCAACCAAGGAAGTAGCCGACAAAGAGCCACCAGCAAACCCGGCCGTCCAGTCATCTGCATTCCCGCCATTGCCCCCAAGTACTCCTGCCACATCTTCTGGGCCGCTGGCACCAAAAGGACCCAAGTCTATTCGGGTTGTACCTTCAAGGACGGAGTCGCCAGTCATTACTGCCGCACAGCCTTTGTCCGCAATTTCCAATTATTCTGCGACTATTTCAGGTAGCCGCCAACCTAGCGTCGCTTCTAATTCTAGATTTGAGAGGCCTGGCACCCCAGCAAGTGAGATAATTTCAGACAATGCTTCCCTTACTTCGGCTTCCTTGTCTCGACCGAGCTCCCCGCCACCAACTAGGGTAGGTTCCGCACCAGTGAGGACTACCACCAAGAGCCAGCAGAAGAAGCAACGCCGCGAGGCTATGAAGGGGAAGGAAAAGTCTGAGATAGAGACTGCGGTTGTGGAGACCCCCGAGGCCGAAGAGATTGCGCCAATTATGGGCAGGAAGAAGAAGCAAAAGAAGGCGAAGGTTAATAGCAAAGCTGGTTCGCCAACACCTGTTCCTAGCCGGCCTCCAACGCCGAAACAAGTAGAAAAGACGGAGCCAGTGAAAGAAGCCAGGACTAGCGGTGGCCCAGAAACCTCAAAGAAACAGAAAGCCCCTGAGATGGAGACAACGTCCAAGCCCGCTGTCGAGACCAAGGCTGAAGTCAAATCAAACGTCGAAGAGGCAGTGTACCAGGAACCCCCGGCACCCACTGTGGAAACAATAGATGAAACTTCAGACAGACCAGTACCAACCCCATCAGAAGTGCTACAAGATTTACTCTCTCATGGGGAGGTACCCCAGCCCGATAAGCTGGCTGTCCTTAGACCACCAATGGGCTACAACCAGCGCGCTGGATTCCAAGGCGATCTGCCAGATCTTGACCATAAATTGGTTATCACTGAAGAAGATCGTGCCGCGCTGCTTTCCGGCAGGGCAGTGCGCAAAGTTGTGCAAGGGTCTCACAGAATTATGCTTACGCCAAATGGCGATTGTGTTCGTAACCTGACCCCTACCGAAGAAGAGCGTTATTTGGAACTTCAGTCGCGCATCTTCCAGGAGTCTGGCCCAGCAGCTTTCGTGCCTGCCAGACACAATGCCAGCAATGGCTTCACTCTTATTGGAGGCCGGGCTGTACCAAATGGGCCACCTGCTTTCTTCCCTCCTCTGGATGGAAGCCTGACTATCCCCCCCCTTGATCCAGTTAGTAAGATTCAGCGGGATGAGGCCTTGAGCTACATCAACCAGTACGTACTGCCATCGCTTTCGACGAACTCTCAACTTGAGCGTGCGCTTAATGCGAACGCGCTGGACACGGAGATGCTCCGTCCAAACGATACTCAATCCTGGCCAAACTGGGGTACTGGAAACGGCCAAGGCGGCAACAATGCGGCTTCGCAGGATAATCGACCGGGCCAGGAGGGACCATACGGTGGCAACAGACAGGATGGCATCCTTGCTAGCGGACTCGAAAGTATGACTGCACATTTCGCCGTTGGCCGCGAGAGCAGCCGCGGACAGCCACTCGGCAATGTCACACTGCTGAGCCTGTCAGACAGCGAGACTGCGATGCAGAGCGCGAAGAAGGAGACGGAGAAGCTCGAGAAGAGCTTGAACCAGCTGCTGAAGAAGAACCGGCGGCTGTTGCTGGGTGCGGGTCATTGACGGCGCGCAAGGAGTTTAGGCGTTCGGGTTATTAAGATGGGCATTGTCCTGTTCGGACTTGCGGAGCTGTGCCTCAGGATCATGATCGTGAAGGTACTGCGACTGCTCGTCGTGTGTACGATAGTGTTATGTGTATGGGTATGGAAGCGTATGGCTATGCCAGCGATTTTTGCTGGGTGGCTGGGGCGCTCTTTCTAGGGGGGCTTGTAGGATTGTTGTTATTCAGCGGCATAATATGGGGCGGCTTGTGTTGAGTAGCATAGCATGGCGATACCACATTAGTTGGGCCGGCACTTGAGATGTATGATGATACCAGAGGATAGCGAGGCATTTACCGAAACCTATTGCGATAGCATTTTCGCTTCTAGTTAGGTTCATGAATATAAGCTTCCCTCACTCTTCCACTATAACTGGCCCCAGTGAAAAGCAGTTGATGCTTATCCAACCCATCTGTATACTCTATCTAATAGATCTCTATCCCCAATTCCCGGTTATTTCTATCGAAGAACTCCAAACTGTAGATCTTAGTTATCAAAGATGCCAGGGAACAACCACTCGACCCTCTTCACGGCCTCTGCTCCTCTTCCCTCGGGCTTTGTGATCCATTTCACAGCCGGAGTCGTCATGCCTTCCCAGTGCTTCGCCCTAACTACATCTGTGTTCTCCAGCTTGCAAAGCTCATCCAGAACAGCGCCGACAAGGTGCTTAGCGTTTGTGCTGTTAGCAGCCATGTGGCCCATAACCATCGCAACATCAACATCCTCGCTGCTGTGCCAGCAGTCGTAATCGGTCGCCATGCAGATCATCTGGTATGCCATCTCGGCTTCGCGAGCCAGCTTGGCCTCGGGCAGGGCGGACATGTTGATGACGGATCCTCCCCACGAGCGGTACATGTTCGACTCTGCGCGAGTGGAGAATTGTGGTCCCTCTGTGCAGGCACATCGTTAGCAAACTTGCCCTCCAAAGATCGCCTGAGACACCGAAGCGCCGAGAACTTACCCATGCAAATAATGGTGCCCTTATCGTGCATTCTGACACCCTCACCCTCAAGCGCATGTCCGCATCTCCTCACGACCTTGGCGACCTCCTCATCGAAGGGGTCCGCAAACCCGACGTGTCCGACAATCCCGCCCTCGAAGAAAGTGAACGGGCGCACGCCCTTGGTGCGATCGATGACCTGGTCTGGGACCACGAAGTCGCGGGGCTTGATCTCCTCCTGCAGCGAGCCGACGGCGGAGAAGGCAATGACGCAGCGGACGCCGAGAGAGCGGAGAGCCGCGACGTTGGCGCGGTTGGGAACTTCGTGGGGCGCGAGGGAGTGGTGGGTGCCGTGGCGGGAGAGGAAGGCGATGGCGGTGTTCTTGTGGGAGAGGATCGTGATGGGAGAGGAAGGTGCGCCCCAGGGAGTGGTGATGTTCAGGGAGGCGATGGGGGTGTAACCTTCGAGCTTTTGGAGGCCGGTGCCGCCGATGACGGCGATGTGAACTTCACCTTGGAGGTGTTAATATGAGGGACATTTTCAGGGACATCGGTGAGAGAGGGGTATTTCAGGTCTTACCTTCATAGTGATCTGGTAGGTCAGACATGGCGACGTAGTCGAGGCGGTGCGAA
Organism: Pseudogymnoascus sp. VKM F-4518 (FW-2643); assembly: GCA_000750925.1. Classification (NCBI taxonomy): domain Eukaryota; kingdom Fungi; phylum Ascomycota; class Leotiomycetes; order Thelebolales; family Thelebolaceae; genus Pseudogymnoascus; species Pseudogymnoascus sp. VKM F-4518 (FW-2643). The sequence goes on along the minus strand of JPKC01002308.1, from coordinate 5,514 downwards.
TTGCAGTGGTGGGATTTTGTAGGGTTTCACTTGAAGCTATGCGCCGGTCCTACTACTGAATTCACAGTTGTTGAGTCGTGCAGCGTTTCGCAAAGTCCAGTTTTACCTCAGCGTCTTGCGCGATAACCTACAAAACTTGTCTGCCCCTCCAAAAATGCCTCTCCATCCGAAGTAACCCCGACCCCACGTTGTTACCCCTGACCAATCGTCCTGGCATGTGCTCAGACTTACCACGTGATATACTATGCTTCAACAGTAAAGAGTTCTCACATTGACATTGTAGCGGATTGCACACATCTACCATAATAAAGATGACATTTGGATAGGATTCAGTATATTAACTGCGCTATATATACGTTCTCTTTATGTATGCTCGCCTTCTCGAATCAATAAATAAAAAACGCCACCCAACCTATAATCAACCACCCAAAAAAGCAACGCTACATGAGCAAATAAAGCAATCGAACAGCTTTCTCCGCAGCTGCAATATGCCACGGCCTCGTATCCTTAACTGGATCCACAATTCCCCTGGCTCTAGCTAAAGTCGCTAGGCCACTATACCATGCCAAAATCTCCTTGAGGGGGTTCTCGGCAAGCCGGGGATTTATATCAGTCCATACTATGTTCACCTCCATCACCGCCGGTATGTCTGAGCTAGACGCTCCAGTGCGTTTGATAAGATAGCCACTGATCGCTGTCGGGCGCACCTCAAGCGGACTATTTGAATTGTTGACTCGGTGGGCGAGCACAGCACCATAGCTTTGGTTGGTAAGGTCGATGAGTGTGGCATCAGGCTCAATTTTGAGTTCCGCACCTCCATCAGTTGGAGTTGCAGTAGGAGTACTGCCGGATTGATCGGGGGAGAGTATCGATGATGGCTGAGGAGTCGACACCGGTGTGGTATAGAATGTGGACTGAGCTGCTAAGGTAGATGCTGGTATGGAAAGGCCAGGGGGTAGAAGTTGTAGTGCTGGCTGTGTATCAACACTAAGGAGTGTTAAAGATATTTGGGCATTTCTTTCGGTTTCGGACAAGCCTTTCCAGAATCGTACGTCCTGTGCCTCCATAACGCCACATTTCGCAATTATGATGCGCCAGTGAACCTTCTTAGATGCTATGATATCGAGCGTAGTCTCCCAGATCTCATGAGCGATATCCGAGAACTGTCTTGTCAATGGGGCGTCTTGTCTTCCTAGACAGTATGAGGCTGTCATTTGTTCGCTCCCAGTGTTGTCAGACCAAGCTGCTGTGATCCAACGATCATCAATGCTTTGGGCATAGGCAATTTGTAAACACGAGTTTTCTTGTAGGAGTGAAGCCGATGGATTCGCCGTCAACTTGAAGTCAATTGTACGTGGTAGAGGACGTTCGATGGCAACCGAAGGCGATGCAACCCCTGACTGAAAATCGAAGCAACGATCGTACACTTCCATGGCCAATCTTGCATAATCTGTCGGAGGTAAGACGACGAGATGTGTCCGTGCGCTAACAAAGCTCAATGGCACAAGCTGCAACACCAACTCATTGGATACCGTCTTGCCGGCCATTGCAGTTTTGTATACTTCAAACATGCTATGGAAGGCAGAGCATATCGGCACCAATATATCTGGGCTTTCGGGGTCGTATACGAAATATACCACAAAGTTGGTGGAGTCGGCCGTCGAAGCTGCCAATAGATTGGCGACTTGAAACAAGGCTTCGCGAATAACAGACAAACCCTGGTCGGATGCAAATCGTGTTGCTTGGCCACCAAGCTCTATAGGGAGTAAACCTTCTGTATTGAGCCTGTCGTGGCTACCCAATCTTTTGGTCTCGTACGCGCTTCTTATATTCTCGAGGAATAAGTCGGCGCTCTCCGCCATGCCTACGGCTTTAGGAAAGACGCATAGTGACGTGACATGTTTACCGTTGCCACGAGGAGCAAGTCCAAGCACATCCCAGAACGGCAATGCCGACGGAAGAACACTGAGCCTTGAATCTGACCTCCGTAATTCAAGATGTGGCGACGGTAATGGAAAGATGGGGTTGGGTTTCGTCGGGTTTGAACCTTGGCTCCCTTGGCTCCCTTGGGAACTCTGAACTGGTTGTGGAGGAAGACGGTTAATGCTAGCCAATTGCCGTGGAACACCTTGTATATCTAGGAAGTTTGATAACGTCTGGGAATTAGCACCCTTGAAAAACTTCTTGGCGGCTTGTACAACATCTTGGCGAATAAGATCAGGAGTGTATGTCGCCTTAATGTTTTCTTCAAGTGAGCCACTATGCCTGTTGCCATCGTTTGGGTACCGGAGTGTATAAGATATTGCCTGATCACCGAGTATTTGCGCGGCAGAAATATACTCTGCATCCGTCAATGTATATTCATTTGCCCATGGGTTTGGCCAGGCTAAGAACATGGCCGCGGACCACCTGCCAAAATCCGAATCCAAGGCAAATGGATAAACCGTGTCCAAAGCTGCATTATTGGTCTCGTCAGCCTGGCCGACTTGGAGCTCCTGAAACGATGAGGCGATCTCGTCTTCATCGTTGCTTTCACTATTATCCTCGACTTGGTGTCTCCGATTCAGACTGGCAGAGTTGTGCGAAAAGCTACCATCCATTTCATCACTACTGTCATCTTGGTCAGACGACGGGCTGGGGCTACGTGAGCCTCGTTGGGTGTGTTGTTCAAAGTTGGTTGCCTGTCCAGGAACCAAAAAGTGATGGTCTGCGCCTGTATGGACGCCCCGCACAATAGATGATTTACCAGCCAGTTTACGGCGGCGGCGTCGATTAAAGTAGTCTGTGGTTGGAAACTTTGCCCGTAACGTGTTTGGTGAGACTCTAGGAGGCGGATAAATAAAGCGTCCATGGGTCCCATATTTTTGGTGCAATGATGCGAACAAGGCCTTGAAATCAACGCCACCAAATGCACCGGCTGGATTCAGTACGACTGTTGATGTGTCTTCTTGTGGTTTCGTCAGAAGGGGCTTTGAAAATACATCGAATGTGGATAGCCGTCCAAACACATATTCGGGCTTCAAAGGTGGGCTAAGCTCGTTTGTAGATGTTTGTGGGCCTTCCAAGTTCGGCTCGGTTTTTATTTCCGTTTGGCGAGCGGGGTCGGTATCAGACGGTAAGTCTGGGGGTAGACTTTCCTCGACGGGTGATTCATCAGTATTACCCATGTGGACATCGACCATTTCCGCATCATCGCCCATATGTAAGTCGTCCTTTGGACCAATGGTCAATTCGTTTTCGACCACTTCAGCAGTATTATCCTGACCAGGCATATCAACATCTTGATTTCCTTGAAATATATCCGGTTCATCGAAGAAGCTGAAATCTGCATCTGTAATATCATTTTCTTCTCCGAAGAGATCGTCGCCAGCATCGCCAAATAGGTTACCATTGCTAGTATCTTGAAAATCAAAATCTGTGTGGCTAGCCATATCCAGAGGTCCATTTGCATCTGCTTCCACTTTCGCAACTAACGAGCTGCTTGAGTCTGTTGGTAAAGGCAGGCCTTGCTGGCCCGGGGTGGACACAGCTTCATCGAATGTGGGTGTGGCGACCACTGTATGTTGTACTCCATCTGGTGGTGTTGGATAAACCAACCCGGCCACGCTAGATCTTCGTAAAGCCAGTGGAGAGTACAATGAATGCAAGTCTTGAACTTCACTATCAGCCTGCGCCTTGACAACTGCTTCGGCTGCTTCGCGCTCTTTCTTCCTCCTAATTATTGTCGCATCTCTGTCCTGTTGTCCAGCGTACCAAGTCTGTGCAAATTCAAGGGGATCGTAGGTGCTCAACGATCCAAATGCATCATTCGCGCTTAAAGTGTTATCTGTCTGCCGAAAGCAGAGAAATGAAGGCCACGAAATTAATACACGCTCCTCGGACGATCCTTGCCTAGAATTGTTTATCAGCTGGCTCAAGTATATTTCAACCATAAACCAGGCACTATTTTCAAGGCGCTCCCTATTAATTCCTTTGCCCACAAGCCATTCCAAGCAGCGGCTTCTCAGTCGATGAGACGTCGAGGACTGTCCTTCATTCCCGGAGCGTTGAGCTTCGTCTGCATCTGTAGCATACGTTGAAACGGTGGTTTGAAACCCATTGTTTGCTAGGCCCTTGTAATTACCCGTGCATCCTCCAGGGCCAAGGATAAAAGTCGCATTAGCAGGAATAAGCACATCCTCCTGCTTCACAAAGCGTGAAAGGTCGCAACCTGTATAGCTTGTGGATGTGCTAAGAGTCGCCTTAATCACAAGCACCTTGCTACCGGTATAATCGCTGCTTAGGGTGACAAGCTGCAGCTGACTGTGCCCGTTATTGCTTTGGGCAGTTGCCTGCGGTCCTGTAGTGGCGAGGTTTGATTGTGGCACAACTAGCGTCCTGGAGCTTAAAGGGATGTATCCGTGATCAAGGCAAAGCGCGTAGCCCAAGGATAAAAACACGGCCGTCAAAAAGTAATCATGAATATGTAGGCGCAGTCTTGACTGGGCAAGAAGCTGGAATTGTCGGGCTCTATCTTTCAGTGTAGGATTAGGCGTCCCGGCATCGTTATTCATGCCTATGAGGGCATTGTTGGCAGTAGCCTCCTTGTTCAGAACTGCTGCTTGGGCGGCTCGGAAGTGCCTTTCAAACGATTCTTTTTGTGATAGAGGCTCGCCAGAGTCTGATAAAGGACTTGATATAGTATTTGTTGGAGGCTTCGATAAAGATTTCCATGATTCCAGCAGCGCGTTGGAGTCGTATGAGCCGTTGTGCTTTAATACCAAATCAATGCCCAGATTTGAGGCAAGACCTGACAATTGAGCACTCCCAGATCGCGGAGAGGCCGGTTCGCTAGTATCCCCAGTCTCAAATATCCATATCCCGGTCTTCTTATTATCTTTGGCTGCGAGAAATCCGAGTTGCTGCAACTCTGCGACAAGTTTGTAAAGCTCCGTCGAAACCGAGGGTGCTTCCGAAGGGCATTCGAAATATGAATATGCTATCGAGTTAAGTTCATACTGCAGTGGAGTCAGTAGCCATTACAAAGGTATGAGATGTGGAACATACTGTACAAACGACATTTGTCCCGTAGTCGCCGATATCCATAGTGGAGTCCAGTGGCAACTTGAGCCCAGGCAACCTCACCTGAGGGCCGGACGCGGACTTTTATTACACCTGAATATCCGGCAGTGGCTTCCAAGTCTAAAGACGCGCTTGGGGGTTTAAAGATAAAGCAGCTCGTCGTGATATGTTATCATGGGCGCAGTTGTTCTCGGTGGCTTCGTGGTTGGGATAACGTCGGAAACAGACTTCCCGATCCATTGCGTTTCGACAGAATCCAGTAGTCGCACAACTTATGCATCAATAAAGTACAGCATTGCACCACATATATAAGAGAGTTTGCTGGTGTTGCTGGCTGCGCCCGTGGGTCGTGGGTCGTGCCTGGTTGTCCTTGCAATCCGGGGTTCTGTTGTCGCCCCTCAGCCCGTGAGCAACATCGATTTCCATAATCAGACTAACGGCGGGTATACCCGC